>QNGE01002291.1:24637-99266 GCA_008508345.1 Paragonimus westermani | reverse complement strand
GACATACAATCCTATGAGTGTAACTGCTTTTCGTCTGACTGCTCCCCTTTGGCCTGTCTGACAAGGTTGCACCTGGAAGGACCGGAGTCCTAGTCAGCATAGCCCGCCAAGTCAAAACAGTACACAAGCCGGACCACCACGTCAAGGTAGCAGTATAGGTCGGGTGTAGACGGCGTATGTTATTTGATTGTGCTCTTGACAGGCATTCATTCTGATCAGTGAGTAATGTACTGTTTCTGTTTTTTAGTCTCACTGGCTACCGATGAAGAGCTATTTCCACCAAATATGGAAAGGTCATCCAACACTTTACAACCCATCACGTTGATTTGGACAGTGTAACTGGACCGATTCGGCCCTTTCCGTAGTGAATACTGACGGTGATGGATATAGTTTTAATAGCACAATTGACTGTCCGTTGGAAACCAGTGGCCTTGGTGTATGCCTTGATTGAGCGTATCAGAACTTCAGATTCAGACTTTCTCTAGCTGTTTTCAAAGGTCATGGTAAAAGGTTCTCTTTCGAACTGGCCACATTTCTTTCAGTATGAGTGGTGTTTCCGGATTGACGTTTGCCAGCAGTCATTCCCTTTCTAAAAAGATATCAGACCGTCGTGTCACTGCTTCATCGGTGTTGGTTGTCTATCGGTATCGCCATCCTCACGAGTTTTATAGTGCAGTGACCGCTGAACTTCAAGTGGGTTCGTTACCACAACTGGTAAGAGTCCAACATTTGCATTTGTCTAATTTTTACTTTGCGACGCATACTGGAACAGTGACGCTTCCATTCGTTCCCTACGGCCACGGCTTTCTTGAATCTGACGGTTGTTGCAGTTTGGTTGCTGCTCATGATATGTGAACCTGTTTTCCTCACAAAGGAATCCCTGTAAACTCCATCAATTTTTTGAACTGTTTATGGTTGAATCGCGCGTTTACACACAACCATTCGGAGCATTCTCCATCTTGGGTTCTGTTGATCTGGAGCACACTCTCCCTGTGTCGGTTTGTCTCTTCAGCGTGTGACAAGTTATGGACTTAACAAAGCACTTGAAGTATGTTCGTGTTTGTGGACAGCTGCTTATGTGTGGTTTAAAACAGCATTGTAAGATATGGCAGCTTGTTTCAGGTTTACAGGTACCAGAAGAAGGAAGTGTAGGACACAACTGAAGATTATAAACTCTTCCAAAGACATCTGAATTGTGTTCGGAGATTACACATGGACGAGTTAGGGGACATCCCCAATTACGGGGTCATTAAGGCTTCTCCAGTTACTTTTGCTTATGTTGTTCTGGCAGTGACTAGATATCACCTATCTTTAAGGGTAGATGACCATAGGCAGCTGTCGCATAGTTACACTCTGTCCTGACGAGTCGCATAGACGTTAAGATTGGTGATGATTGGCTGTGGATTTCTCGAGCTTTGAATTTCCTCGAAAATGATGGTCTGAGTAAAGGTTGTCAACCTTCCACTGGAATAGACGCTGGTTTGTTCACGAATCAGGTCGTTTCTATACTTTCTATGCTTCTTGAGAAGTGAAGTGTAGTTTTTTTACTCATACCTGTTGCAAATTGTAGTTTACCCAATGGGTGTGTTACACAATATTCGTCTCAAGCTTTAGGGGAGAATTTTGTAAAAGACCACAATCTGCATGACCGGGAAGAACGTTTCACGGCCAATTCAGAATTAAATAAACTGGGTTTATGTAGAGGTGGATCTGTGTAAGGAATAATCAAAATAGCGACACTGGGTACGTGGGACTAAGCACTAAAGCCCGTTCTAATTGAGTAGATAACTATACATTTAGAGCGAGTTACTGTTTTCATTCATGAAGTCTACCCTTCCGACAGTTGTCCCTCTGTTTGACGTTGCCATTTCGCGTCGGCAACACTTTTGTTAAAGTCAGAAAGTTATCTTTTATATCCACTTGACGTCACACAGTCAGTCGGTACACCTGTGCATTCGTACATCCCAGTGGAATGAGAAGGTCCAATTGTGCCTGATAGAAATTTTGTAACGAAATTTCCGTGCGTTGTAAACTGATGCGAAACAGTGAACTGAAGGAACTGTTTTTTCTCTGAACTTATGCCATAACGTTATACCTTCTCTAAGGATCTGGGAAATAGTACGAGGTCTCTTTACACTGGACCCTGAGAAATGACTAATGGG
Source organism: Paragonimus westermani (assembly GCA_008508345.1). Classification (NCBI taxonomy): domain Eukaryota; kingdom Metazoa; phylum Platyhelminthes; class Trematoda; order Plagiorchiida; family Troglotrematidae; genus Paragonimus; species Paragonimus westermani. The sequence goes on along the minus strand of QNGE01002291.1, from coordinate 97,104 downwards.
TGGCTCATCCAGTAGGGGTTCACATAAGCACGGATAAATCAGCGGGTTAATTAACATGAGAGGGATATCGATAGATAGCCTTTTGTCTTTTTCAGAAACGTCATCAGCATGAAGTAGACACTTCGTATTGGTAATCGGAGCAACTGCTAGACACATAATGGAAAAAGTTGGCTAATTGCGCGTTATTTACTCAAAGAGACGAACATTAGGTAGATGCATTTTGTAGCCGAAATGAACTCATCGACACAGGTATGTGTTGGGTGGAAGACCGAGGAGCTATGGTCAAGAGTTCACGAACTCAGACTGCTCGGAATGCATTCATTTTTGATCCTGCTATCATGGTATGTTTTGCGTTGCTGCGCTCCATCTTTACAACGCTCGATTCGGATAGAACGAATCGTTAAGTCTTGGTTTCATTTGCAAGTATGGGTCGTGGTCGTGTGTGATTGTGGGAAAGATGCGCAAAGGTTATCGACCAAATTGAGCGCTTTTCGCGGTTAAACACTGGTGAAGCAACTAGGCATATCGAAACGAATTACTTATGTTTGGTTGAACTATAAATGGTGGGACTAATCGTTATGTGCTGTAAACTGTTGTCTCTGTATGCCTAGAGAGACAGGTAGATCTTGTAAACCTATGATGCTACACTGTGCCCTTGTCTTATTTTTCACGCAAACTCATACATTGCATGCCCGTTGGATCTACTAAATTTATTTGTGTATGTATGGAGTTAGATGCGTTACTTTTGTAAGCTAGTATCTGCTGGGGAGCTTTTATGAACCACCTTAAACAAAGCGCTTCAAACTTGGTTAAGTGTCCTCATTTACAGTTGGAAAATGGGAATTGAGGGATTCAACAAACTACTGGCAGAAATTGGTTCTTTCTGGGTCTCGTAGAACTACGGTTACAAACTTATCATTCGGAACTACTATGACAACTTTTCAGATTTCTCCTTTTTATATCATGGTGGGTTTGTTACAGGGAGGCGGACACCACATGGCCTGGGTGTTGATACTACGTGGACAAGCATAGTTGATGTAAGCGAAAACTGAACATCGTATCTAGTGTGTTTGGTGTTGTGACCATTCTGCGTCGAGGCCAGTGCTGACATCTTTCATATGTGTAGAAGGCGTTAAACGTTTTGGCTATCTTCCCGGTTTCATTCGTACACCACAACTGCATATCTGTTAGTAAGTTATTGTAACGGACAAGCAAACTACAGGGTAGTCTTTACAATAACTGAGGAAACACTGCCTCAATGTAAACGTTCGTATTCCATCTCTGTTCCTTTTATTCACTCTCGTTCGATTTATCGTTTTTTCATTCCAGCAATCTTTCGTGTCCCAAACCCTTCATACGTATCACGCACAAATACCACCCGAGGTTTTTGGCGCCCCTTACCAGTCACTTTGGTTTTGAACGGTCTGCGTGATCCGGGTAACATGGGCAGTTTGCTGCGCACCGCGGCCGGTTTTGGGCTTTCCTCTGTGCTCGTTTCCAAAGGTATACCTCCGTTCGTCGTTATCTGCTTGTACATCGATATTTCTTGGTATTTCCCCCGTTTTTGTTAATCTGACACTTACCGGAGGGCAGTCGTGGGTTCGGATTGTCGTGAGCTGTCATTTGTTAGATATCCCATTCAAATTCATCTAAAAGACTACACTAATCTTGACTTTTGGCCACTTATTTTCTACGGTAGTGCATACCTTTGTTCAGACCCGAAGTACTTTCAGTGCAAGTATGTTGACCAATACTCCAGTGGCATCTCATTATGGATGACGAAACTGTGTATTGTCGCTTCTTAATTTTCGCCCAGCTCACTTGTAACGAAGCGACTACCGATCCGTCGTGTCCCTTCCGAGCCCGGTTGCTGCGACTGCTCCCGTGGAGATTTGAACAACCTTATGGTGTTCAGCTCGCAAGTGATCTTGCATGTCACGTGACAGACAACATCTTGCTATGTATAAGCTGTAAACTTGATAACCTGTTAGTCTTTGCAGTTGGTCACCAGAAAGGGCCGGACGTGAGTTTGTTACCGTCCGTTTCACAGACTGCACCCTAACGTATTGTTTCATGAGAGGTAGTTACTGACAGCTTTTTGCTCATGTTGGTTGTCGTTGGACTTACTGACGTGTTTTATTTCTTCGTCTTTGACAAGGGAATATGAACAGCGGCTGCGTAAACTGTGTGCGCCTAGCATCAATTAAATAGGGGAACTGGCGTTGAACTACACAACGTCAACTAACTGGGTGCGTGTTAAAGATATATTGAGTCCCACACATGGGCTTCACTGATTACGATTCCATGCCATATTCATCATCGTCTTTAGACATAAATGTTCTGCACGATCTGATCGATAACCGAGAAGACACGCTGAGTTGAGAGGTAAGGGCTTCATTGCCACTAGATTTATGCTTCTGTGTCAAGTACTTGTCTGGTCGGTGCGTTGAATTCAACCCAACGTTTCGTAAGTGGGGTTCTAAACGTCAAGTCGTGAAGTGGTTTAAGAAGTGTATGTATGGGCCAACGGGCCCGATGACACGAGATTGTGTTGGATGTACACGTGTCCGGGTTACTGCCCCCGATGATCCGTAATCCGACAGTTTCATCGGTGTTTCCGTCATGTGCGAGCGGTCGTGCGTGAATGGCGGCTGTCAAAAGCAAACACTTAACAAACATCTTCCGCTCGAGTCGGAGTATGTTAGGTTTCACAACGATGTAACATTGCGGGATGCTCGGATGCGATGTTCTTCCGTCCTTTTGTTGAAAGACACCTGTTCATTTTCACTGGTGGCACAGGTTGATAAATGCCATTGCGGCCTTCAAGCTTTTGTTATTGTTAGCTTCACTCCCGGTTCCATCGGCATCTGTGCGACAGCCCAAATGGGCAAAATTACCTGCCACTTTTTTCCTACTGTCATCGTGAGTAAGCACAGACGCGAGCTCTTGCCAATCCTCAACTGGCGCTTTGTGTTTTTTGGTGTGCAAAGCGCATTTCACTCAGGTGAATTGAAATCGCCATTCCATTAAGCTGTCTTGGGTTCACTCATTGGTTACGAATTAGGATGAATTTAACATATCCTTAATCGTGATGCTTCTTATCTGGAGCAAGTTCAATGCCAATCGTATGTTTGTCTCTCCATCCTGTTTGTAGAATGTCATCCACGGTAAAGTTAGAGATGGGGAATGATGACTATCACTGAGATCGGTAGTGAGTCGGGACACGTACGGCCTGTCGATCGCTCATTTACAGCCCACTCACAAGTTACAACGGGCAAGTTGCCGGTGATCGTTTACCCGTTCGGCCTTTTTGACGATTCGATTAGGATGTTCGTTGAAAGGTTTCCTACGTTGGAACATGTCTAACAGCTAGTGCAAGTGTTATTCACTCCCTTCCCTGCAGTCGCCATTTCTAGTAAAGCGCCTACTCTTCCTCTGATCCATGTGGTGAAACTTGCTTGACCTCATATTGTAATTTACTTCCAAACTTCACTCCGAACTGTCTGACTAAGGTTTGCTGAAATCTGAGCAGACAGTAGATGAGCTGTGCTTTTTTCGGACAGAAGCTTGTGATTCACATGGCTGTTTGCGAAGAAAACACTGTCCACAACACTATTATCAGTTGTCAATACTACTCCAGAGGGGATGTTTTTAAAGTGCCGTGCGTATGAACAAGCCCGTGAAGTAATCGCACTGGAAGTTCGTCTGTACATTGATGAACACGTAACGCAATCATATCGGTTGAGCTTTGGACGGCCCTTATTTCCAAAAACCTTGGACCAGTTTCAAGGGACCTACCAAGATTGTCAATGAGCGATTAAGGATTTGAGTTATTACAAGTTGAACGTTACTTACGTTTGATCGTATTTTCTTCTTTTCATCCGACAATTTTGAGAAATTCACCTAGTATGCGTCCCAATCTCTATTCATTAGTTTGCCAGCAGTGATTGGATAAGTTGGCTGAAGTGAGAAAACCACGTAAAAACCACATTGAGATGTGAACGAGAGCATTCATTGTAGATCAACTCTACCCATTTTGTTCAACTTGCTTTCACTGCTGTCACTGGAAATGAAATTGTATTCGCTGTTGAGAGCGTATTCTAACGTACCTAGTGTTGAGCTTGTCCTCAAAATTTACAGTTGCCTACTGATAATCAAAATCCAACTCTGTTGAACTAATGTCTACGTCGGTGGTAATAGGACCACCACCGTCTCTTTAATAGATTCATTAATTTTAGCATTACTCACAGACGGTTGTGGACAACTGTTTGGGTGTGATGGGTAGGTCGTACTCAATGCGAGGTAAATGCACTAGCGGTCAGCATGTTGATTTGACACGAATAAACACCGAAATTCTACATTCCGCCTCTACTAAGGTGTATGCTAATGCCGAATCCTGATCGGCGAGTGAAATTCAAGTCTAGTGCTTCACTTCGATGACTTTATTCTGTGTATGAAAGCCTCGGTCAAGTGTGAGCGGTGTTCAGCCTGGAATTTGTGCTGAATGCTTAATTGACTGCGACTGTTGTGTACGTACTCACTTAATTTTTTGTTTTCGCTAGGAAGCGTGGACATCTGGAATGAAAAAGTTGTCAGAGCTGGAATGTCCGCCCACTTTCGTGTACCAATATATCAAGGTTTAAGCTGGGCTGAGATTGGTTCGTGGCTCAACGAGGAGAGCATCCGAGGCTCCGGCTGCTTGAAAGTCTACGTAGCGGATGTTGCGGTTGATGAAACGGAGCGACTTCTTTCGAGGTATGCTGTTGGCGACCGAGTTTCTGAGGTGAGAAAGATTGCTGTACCAGCCAGTAGGCCATGTGTATGCGCTGGTGTGCTTATTCAGAAAAGATTTCCCTTCGATTGACTGCTTACTTTAGTCGGGGTTTGCATTGGTTATAGCTGTGCCGTAAATTTTGCTGATCACCCTTCCGTACGTTCTGCTTGTCTCAATGACTTATACTCTGCCTTGTGCCCAAGAGGTGTATCTTGATGTCACATGGATTTTTATTGCACAAGTCCAAACCAATTCATCGTTACTGTTTGATTATTCTGATCTCCGTTCCACACATTCAAGTGTCACTCTAACTTACCTAGTCATCTATTCGAGTTGTTTTAAAAGTACCTTGTAGATAGGATCTAGCAAGTCGTTGAAAGGTCTCTGTTGGCTTGTGCGCTTGGACATCAATGGAGAGCATAGCAAGCGTAAGAAACGACTTGGATTTCCTGATAATTACCTACATAGCAGTCTGCTCTCACCTGTCTGCTGTTCCTCAGTTCAGTTTTTGTCGCGACGATTTTGCCGGACACAGAATAAGAATGAAACCATAGCTTCCTTAACCTGTGGGTGTTGACGCGAAGGGATAATTGGATGCTAATTGAAATATGGTTATAACTGACCGGAAGGTGTTTTTCTGCATTAATTTCCATCCCTCCTTTCTTTTACTTTCTAACGAGAGATTGTTTGTCCTCCACGTTTGTATAGTACTTGAGTGGCGGTGTGCGTCACATATGTGTTGCTGTCTTTACTGATGATTGTGATCGCCACACATTAAGAACTATGGAAGTACTGCACTGACCTGAGGTCCTGTGGGCACAGTTGCAATGAGTTGGGTGAATCAGGGAGTGGTCAAAGGGAAAGGTATAGATGTAAGTTGACGCCAGAATGTGTGTGAACTTGTTATTCTCAGTAGTCTGTAGTAAGCAACACATCTCGGAGCTTGGATCGTGTTCATCCTGTGCCGTCGGCCGATGAACACTCTGATGGTGTTGGTTGCTCGTATTTGTGCTTTTTTACTTAACGGAAATGCAAGTGAGCGATCTCAGTGTTAAAAAGCAGTGGCCGTTTTATTGGCTCGTGCATTTTTTTTATGATGCCTGAGTTCTGGTGAAGTCCGAAGTACACGGCATCCCCATCATAAGGACTTCAAACGTGTTGAGTTGGAAATGGGATCAGTTTGTTATAGGACGCTTAATTGGCGCCAGTTATGTGGAACTTCAAAAGAATGCATGTCGATACAAAATTCGCTTACGAATAGTTTAGACGATTTTTGGAAATCTGCAAGGTTGCATGTGCAACGCGCGGCGTGTTGTAAGGATCAACAATGAGGAAAACGGCTGTGCTGAGATTTGCGCATGTTTGGCGTGACAGCTAAATGTTGGGTGGTTTAAGAGTGGTTCAGACGCCTGATACCACACTAACTTCACGATAATGATCGAATAATTGAGTTATATGGCGCGGCAACAGTTATATCTGTAAATCGGAAACCGCAGTGACTGCAGTAGACAGACGTTAACAATCAAGTTGTGACATCTGATTGTCTCCAAGGTTCTCGATAGTAAGGCCAGAAGACGTTATTTTGACTGGTTCAACACTCCGCGTAATCCGGCTATTCATGCACGTGCATATACCACACGGGAAATAGGTGGACGGAGTTTGGACTGGACAACCAATGGTCACTTTAGCCGCCACAACTGTCTCAGCCAAGTCTAAATTGGACCATCGTTCACATATTAAGGTAGCTGCAGTGTTATCACATCGTACGGCAACGCTACTATGCAAGTGTTCTGACAGAGTGGACATGTTCTCACTTGAGCGTGTTTGGATGGTGTTAGGTTATTCCGGCTATCCAAGGTTCGTTTACGTTTCACACAAATGTCTTTAAACTCGGTCTCCATAATTATCTTGTTTCACCTGTCCCCTTACGTGTAAGACCGGACAGTTCAGTGTTATTCCGGTTAACGTTACAGGATTGGCTTGCTTCGATTTTGGTGCCTGAATTAGCAACAAACCAGTCAGAAGTAAAGTGCAATGAATCTAACGACGTTAGAACATTGAGAAATGTAATTTTATATTTGGGCCTTTTACACTGGAGCGACCCTAACAATAGAACTTTATTGAACCGTTTGTGTGGGCACTTGGTGGTTCTTTGGGACCGTCAAACTTCTTAGTAAGGTGTACCAAAAGGATATCAGATTAATTTATACTGAGGAAATCATTACGCAAACATTTTCAGAATGATTTTAGGGCAGGTGATATGCAGCCAAATAGACAGTCCACCAGTCGGTTTGATAGGACTGTTCTGTCAACTTGACAAATGACGGTTCAAAAAGATTTCCTGTTTTCTTCTCTGTCATTGCACCGTTTCGTTTGGTTCACAAACGGTTTGGGCGTTTAGCCATTCTTTTCTTGAGTATACTTTTTACGTACATGCAGTTTGTGTTCATTTGCTGCATTGAAAACACGATTACATTGGGCGGTAATCAATCGTTTCGTATTCCTTGAATAACGAAAATTTATATCAGAACGGATTGAATGAGGTGACTCACGGATAATCGTTTCGTCAGGTGCCTCGACTTTCCGTTCGTTTCAGTGTGTTACTAGACAACCGTCCGTTACCCTGAAAGAAAAACGGAGCATTCTGTTCTCCTCTTCTTAGAAACGCCATCAACTTTATCGTAGGGAGAGCACACTGAATTGTCACTTGTTGATGGTAATCAGGGATTTCCCGATAAATTTGTCTTATTTTCTCAAATCTTTTCCGTACAGGACAAAACGTCTAATATACAGAAATCCACTACCACTAATGCTGAACACACTGTGGATGAATCGGATTTGTTGGGGAACATGCGGACCGCATTTCAAGCGTTTCTCTCTAGTCCTACAGAACCCTCGGCTTATCGGCTACCTTTGACCACATGCCCTCATTTTTTGGTTGACTATTTCCCCGTTCGTTCGGAAGTTGTGAATGATTTACAAGCTGGTCGTGAAAGATCAAAGCTAGCACTTGTAGTCGGCGCCGAGGCAGAAGGTCTGTCACCAGAGGCCTATTATCTAGCACATCTGACAGGTGGCGCCCGTGTGGTCATTCCCTCGGCAGTGGACACGGAGAGTCTCAATGTCCTCGCAGCCACATCAGTCGTTATCGGGGAGATCCAGAGACAATTTCTGTACAGCTGTGATGCGTCCTCCCGTAAATGTAAATAAACTGTTTTTTGCATACAGTTGATTTCTTTCTCTTCAGTTGCTCGGTTGGCATAACCTGCGTGTGTGATTTATATTTTTCGGCCTAAGATTAGGTTTGTCTCTGCTGTACGGATGATGGTTTTCATTTTTATCGTTACATGCACTTTGTCATATGGTTTTTCTACTCTTTCAGGTAATCTCACGTCGTTAAGGTGCAAAATTTCTGCCTGTGGTATCTAATTAAGTGACTTTATTATCATCCGTCACCTCACTGAAAATTTTATAAAGTCGATTTGCCTTTCTCAAACCATTTAGGAAAAGTTTGAAAATTTATGCGACATACTTATAGGTTCACTTACGCTACGTTCACTATCTGACCGCAACATATTGGCCAGGAAGGTCAGTTGTTTGGACGGTTTCATTCAGAGTATTTCGCCAATATGTTCAGCTGATTAATGTGGCCTTGTGTTGTTTTAAGTGTTCCTGTTTGTCACCCTTGTACCGTAAAGAACATTACGCTGTTGAGAAGATACAACGTTCAGCTACAATATGGGTTGAGACTACGTTTTCTATCTCACCACAGCAGATTACGCAAACTGGGACAGTTCTAAGTGTGTTACCGGCATATCAGGGATGCTTGATTTCACTACATAGGATCTCTCATCAACCCCAGTATCCTTTTCGAAGTATGCATCTGGCTAACCAAAATAATCATCTTAAGAATAACTTGCTAAAGCTGCAGCATAATCTTAGACGCTCGATTCACAGAGGACACCTTTAGCGTCCGGATGTGTCTAATCTTGTGTAACCTCCTGATATGTCGTAAGTGTATAATCGTTAATCGACTTAAAGCGCTCAAATGGCACCAAACCGAGTTTTCTGGTAACGTGGTTGTCAGAATCCCTATAATAGAGAAGGTTCGCCTGAATACTTCACAGCGAGTGACACGCGGTTTGTCATCTTGCGCGTGTTAATAGCCTGTTGGGCTAAACTGGGTGATGTAAAGATCACACCGACAGAGTCACTCATACCAGGCAGGCCAATAGGTACAGGCCNGGGTTTTGGCGTTCGTTATATTTCATCGACTGACTGCAGCTCGGGAGGCACACCTCAGGGAAGAATAGGCAGGCTTTTGTCCTGGATGGGCATGCATTGAGCAATTGTTTACTCTTCGCTAAATTCAGGAGCAGCGTCATGTGTAACACCGACCAACATTTGCCGTGTTCTTCGACTGTGAAGGTTCGTTCGATTCGGTGGATCGATTTACGTTTTTGGTCACTTAGACACAGGTGTACCGAACAAATATGTGTCGCTTTATTCCCATAATTAAGCTCAGGTTAGGGTTCACCGTGAACTGTCTGACAGTTTCAGCACTAATAGCGGCATGTGTCAAGGCTGTCCACTTTCACCATTTTTGTTTTATTTTGTCGTAGAGAAAACGGTGAATGACTGTGCAAGACTCACGAGATGTCGACGTGGACGTGCTATCTGATGGGAGACTGACTGATCTTGATTATGCTGACGACATAATGTTACTGTTTGGCAATTTTCAAGTAGCACAAACAACGCTAGACGCTATTTCGCGTTCTGCCAACTAATTCGGGATGCGCTCTGAAGCCTCAAACTGCAGTGTTTCTGCAACACTGCTATGGTTACGTAGATTTAATGTTGGATGCCGAAGTTACGGATATTGCCGCCCGGTTTGTGCTCTTGGGAATCTGCACCAGCGGCAACGGTTTATGTGTAGGAAATGAAACAGAAGTGCGTATCTCTGAGGCTAGGACAGTGTTCGGTAATCTGGGACATTTGTTATGGCAGAGAGGTATCTCTCTGAAACTTAAGGATCATGTATAATAGGCGGCAGTGAGGGCTGTATTACTTTACAACAACGAAACTTGGCCGTTCAGGGTGGAAGACATGAAAAACTTTTCGGTATTTACCACCGACGTACGACTAAAACCTACGAGATTAGAGACAGGTGCGTTGCCAGCTAATCGGGCTTAATGGCGTGAGTGTTGTGGTTTGGTGGGATTATTTGTAATGTATGTGTACTTAGTGACGCGGGGCAGTGAGTGCTGTAAAGATGACGCCCTACTTTCACTTATAGCTCGGCTGTTTTTTTTGCAGGATATGGGCCTCCTGGCACTCCTTGTTTGAGTATAGAGGTAGTTACTTTTAGTGGTCAATTCCCCTGCCATTCTTTGTTCTTCTGTCTTTTTGCACAGAATTTGCTTTTCCACTCATCGTTGCATGGCAGTTAAGCGTCAGTTAGAACCACTGATGTGTTGCTGTTTATGATGTTGATGACAACGACTAGTAGTTATGTATTGCACGTTCTGTGCCTCCTCTCGAGACGATCAGGCAACCCGATCATTGCTCACCAGCGAGAGTGGTTGAGCGTTCAGATTTGATAATTCGGTCGTGCCTGGTGTGAGGTCAATGGCGCAGTGGTTAACACGGTTGCCTCATGATTGGAATGGCCGGAGTTCAAATCCCGGTCATGGCAGGGATATGCACTACTGATGATCTCTAATGAGAGCGAAACTCGAGTCTAGTGCTTCTTTTCGAAAGAGGCCGGCTGGAAGGTCTATCTGAATGCGAAGGCTGCGATCAAATGTGAGTGATGGTCAGCTAGGAAATAAACCAAATCCCCGACTACTCATCATTTCATTAAATATTTAGAACCGTTCTCTCTTTAAGGATTCCTACCAGGAAGAATCACTTTCCTTGAAGAGCCACTTTGGTATCATCCTTTGAAGACAGTTAGGACCCCGAAGGGACGTGTCATGAGTCACAGTTCTAGCTTTATTTTGTTTCGTGTGCCTTCCACTTCACACTGACCGATGCCATTCCTTTTAATCCCTTACATTTCGAATGACAGATCAGTGGTCTCTTGCGGATATATGTGTAGCCCGATCGTAACCTGTAGGTATGCGGTGCTTCGATCTCATTCCGTTTGCTTAACCTTCCTACCCGAAGTGGGGTCGGTAAACGCGACAATGTATCAGGTTTGTATCGTTTACTAACCGTTTACTAACCGTATCAAGCGTACCGCTTACCGATGTTGACAGACGGAACGGAGTTACAGACTAAACGCCGAAGAAGACAGCTCTGATTTTCAGACAACCTATGCTAATTTGCAGAAGTAGCTAGGCCGACCGAAGCTTGATAGAGATTCCCCCTCCCTTTGGTCCGAGCCAATCGTAGCTGTCAAATGTTTTGAACAGGAGGGGCAAAACCGGAACTCACTGGGCCAGAAGTTGTACAGGTGACAGGAGACCAGTTCATAAGCAGTGCATATTCTGCGACAAAGGCTAGCAGTTGTACTGGTGGTTGTTCAAGATACGTGCAAGAAAGGGTGAAGATTCCGCTCTGTCTGAGATAATGCCGATTACCAACAAACGGCCTTACTTAGTCTTTGATGACGGCATGGACTTTCTCGAAGCAGTATACGGTGTGAACTTCATGTTGTTCAACGTGGGCTGGGCTGTGCCGACAGTCAACGAACTTTTCGAAATAATAAAGTGTGCTCTTTACTTGCGCCATTCAGCTCTGACGCATAGATGGGTTATCCTCTCGAGAGATCATCCTATGGTAGAGAACACTTCTGGTCGGTTCTGTCAATGACATTTCTAGAAATAGATTACTGCATATTGTCTAGATTTGGTAAAGAAGTCGAGAGAAACAGATTTATGTCGAGTTCGCCAATATGTAGCATCCTTAGTGCCACAACATGTTAATGCTGCGTCCGCAGATCCATGCACACATCACCGAAATATAGGTTTCAACGAACCTGTGGTGAAAGTCTATTCTATTCACCACTTATATAAACCCCGACACAACAGAAGATCTGAGAGGGGGCCAATCCGAATGTTGCGTTAAAGATACCACAGTCTCGACGTTATGCCCTCCGTTCGCCAATTTGTTCAGTATTGCAACAGTTAACTTAAAATTTTTGACATTGCATGTGCTAATATGATCAGCCAATGACAGTCTGTGATTTCTTTAATACTGTTGTACATCCATAAACTCGGCTTCTCATCTCACGAACATAAACTGCTTGCTGCTACCAGTACCAGGTGTTCTCTTTATTACTTGCGTGGGAGGTTTCAATTCAATTACGACTTCTAGAGCTATTCGAAGTCCCTAATTCGGAGTATCACAAATTGGCTTCGCGGAATGGAAATGTCTGCAATTGAGCGGAGATCGAGGAATGGGTTGGAAGGTTTGAACTATGCTGCAGCATTCGTCGTGATGTGAAGAAGGAAAACCAATAAGATTTTTTCGTTACCGCTGGTGTTTGTGAATTGTATTCATGACTGAAGAATGTGGCCTACCCGAACGTCCCACCTTCATTGTCATTCGACGACCTAAAGAAACTGCTGTTAAAGTACGTGCTTCCTGTCAATTTTCAGGCTACAGAACTGGCGAAGTTCAATTCATTAATACACTCAACAAGCATGAACTTCCGTGAGTTCAGTCTACAATTGCAAAAACACGCTGCTCGTTGCAACTTTAGTGACAGGCTGGAAGAGCTTCTGTGTGATCGATTGATCTATTCAAAGTCCTTGATTCCGAATGTCTCAGAACCTCACTTCACTGATTACATCATAGACAAATTTTTGACATAATTAAGTGCAGTAAGCAAGTATTGGTACCGTAGCTATCGAGAACTTAAATCGTTGAACCCGAACGTGCTACTCATCTGATGTCTTTATTCACCCTGTCATTTGGTATTTGATTTGTAATCATGACGTCACCTACTGCTGCAGAACGGATCGACAGCGGAGTATACTCAAAGTTGGGCGGTTCAAAACCCTTGAGACTTATCAATACGTACAAATTTTACTGTGGAACTTTTACTCGCAACTTTGATCCTGACCTGTCTCATACTCTTGACCTTCATCTAAATTTAACTTACTGTTTACTTCGTAGAACTGTTGAACGTTAAGCTTTACAACGTGGACGACTCCAATGAATTAGTCATCTTTTCAAATCAGGTTCTCTGCCTGATTCATGTCGGGTTGCAGGTAGACGATCAAATTATTGAGGTGGAAGTGCACTTCACTATGTGCTTCACCTTTTCCGTGCAAAATCGAGCGATATACAGCTGTACAACGGTAAATAGTGTTAAGCCGATATCAAGAAGTTGAGTTGGATGTGCAGCATCATAAATGAGGATGCAATGCAGGGACCACGTCAGAACGAACTTCCTCACAAACCCCTAGGTGCTTGGGTACTGACAGAAGCGAACGTTGGGTGTCGCTAACTTTCAAAGCAGCATGTGGATCTTAATGAGTGTTTGCGACCCTTCAGACGAAAGCCTGCAGAACATGGGGCGTCTCATATCCATTTTGATGAGAATTCATTCGCACGCAAACGACGAGCTTGTGACGGGTTGACAGTAGTTTTAATTTACCTGAACGTCAAGTGTTTAGCTTCGATAAATGCACAAAGAACGTTTTAAAGTTAATTTCAGTCAGCAGTATGAAGGTTATATACAGTCTTCACTTTGCCACAACCGGATGATTCGTCGCTACTGATAATGACATGAATAAGCTGATGGTTCTTAGATGATCTAAAGGGTGCCGTTTATCAGCATTTGAAATAGGTCTCTTGGCGGTTGGTGAAAAATGCTAAATGAAGCACAATCCGATTATAAGTGACTTATCCCGTCTACCACATCATTATCACCTACACACTTTGCGAGTGATCATTTGGTGAACACGATATGTTAGGTTGTAAGATATCCGCACCAAATTTGGTACGAATGAAGTCAAACAGTTTGGGCGTCGTGTTTAACATGTTTTCGATAAATGGGTTGGGATAACAACGTTACGAACAGCTTGTAATACTCTACTTTTCAACCACCTCCAGTGGCCTTCCTTAAGAATGTTGTAATTGAAATCACACTAACCATTAATGTGATTTCGATTATAACATAGATGTGTTACGAATGGGACGCAAAAAGGAATTGACGAAAAAACTGTTCTGTGGGACGTTAGAGTTGCTTGGTATCTACGCAGACGTTCGACCATCGCAGCTTACAAAGTGCCTACAATGCATGGTTTTTTCATAGACCCAATCAAAACAAGGGTGATACACATTGAGCGTTTCAAGATGCGGCCACGAATATTTTCCATTTAACGCACTCTAGTATGAAAGCGGTACTTATATCCCTGTTCATGACATCAACAGTGGATACAGCCATGTGTATCTGTATGAAATGAGCATCCAGAGTTAAACGACAGATTCGGTAAACAAACCGACCGTCATCATTAAGTTATATCGACTAACAGCCTTATGTCACCATTTTCGCCACAGTAAGCATTTTGGGTTGTGTTCAGATTGTCCGATTGTTTTATAAGGGGGGCGATAATTGTATTATCAGCTTCATTCAATCACTTCTCGGTCGAGTTGAATCTGTCCGTTGAGCGGTTTTTGTTGTTGAACGGTTTTGCTTACTGCTCGTACACCGCCCACACGTTTGATCGCAGTTTCCTTATTCCTAGCCACACTTTCCGATCCCTGCTTTCAACTTATGTTATTACAACAAGTAAGTTTGACACCGAGTAGTGATTCATAGTGTGCGATCCTCTCCTAATTATTATTTGTGAATCTTCATTTGTCTCAGGCTTTTCTTCTGATCAGACAAACTAGTTACAACAGGCAAAACCTGTCACTGCAGGATTAGGTTTTCGGTGAAGTCCGTTGGTATACTGTGTAACCACGTTTTCGCTACTCGTTCATCGAAATTTCCATGTTTTAGATCTTTAATGACCACAGGCAACCCTTCATCCGACGTGACTCACGAACATCCTGTGACAGATCCTCCAAAGCAGTGTACTTGCTTCGAAACTCTTCATTCCGGTCAACACGCACGCCGCGATGAATCGCGTCCCTTGTTAGGTTGTGATCACCCGGATTGTCCTTACCGATATCTCCAGCGGGACACGTTCACTTCGGAGGCTTTCAAGATTCAAGTGAAGAATGTTCATCGTTACACTGGATTCAAGGTCTGTCTCTGTATCTGTGTATGTTCATCTGTGGCTCTGAAGTGCACATTTCCACTTTGGATTATCTTACCTTGGTCGATCACTACCGACCTGTGCTTATGAAACCCTCCTTTTAGCAACTGAAAAAACTGTTGGACACATTAAATGTGAAGTATCGAAAGGTGAAACTGTTGAAAGATGTCACGTTTATTACTCTGTCGTAAGTTAGTCGCTCTTTATTGAGTTTACCGAGTTTTACTCTCAGTTCCCTCGAAGATCGTGACGCTGCAGTTAACATCTTAAACGGTCACGTGTGGAGAGGTCAGACGCTTGAAGCCAAGGTTGGTCGGCATTTTTGAATGGTTATGCTCAAACTCGTAATTCTCTTCCATGTCGAGCAACTTGGTCGGAACCTCTGTTCGTCTTGTTTTTAATCGGTTTTCAGGTAGCCGCTGGGCGTGCTGATCCTCTACTTGAGAAAAAGCACCGGGCATTCGATGAGCCAAAGGGGATCGATGCAAAACGTTTACGTACTTGCGAGGAAATCTTCGAGGGGATTGACCCGACTGATCTGTAAGCATACAGTCTTTATTTGGATTGTTTGCTTTTTGAGAATTAGTTACTCTCGCATGGTACAGAATTGCTGGTTTGGGATCATGTGTTAGTTGTAAACGTAGGTCTAGTAGTAGACCTTTGCGAGCTACAGTATTCACACCTCTTCTCACCTGCTGCTCGTTTCATTATTATTGCACAGTGCATCTTGTAGTTAAGCCGTGCTGGTCACAGAATGCTACTTCTGACGGAAGCATACTGCACATAGAATGACAACCTTGGGTTTATCACACTGTGTAATCTTTGATTTACCATCAGCTCACATATAGCGATCGGTCGATTACTCGGCGAAGAGAATTGACTGTAACTACTATGAAGTTATTGGTCGTTGCTTGTGTTTATGTCCACGGCTGAATTTATCGTTACCGACTCAGACTGGAACGTGGGCAGAACTGGCAGCTAATTGGGTTTGGCTGCGTGAATTGCATGATGGATGCATAGTAGATGTTTTATTGCCTTCACGTTGCATCTAGTTGTTTATTTTCGGTTGCTACTTGGATGCACGGTATGGGTATCTTTACCACTGAAATTTAGGTCCTTGATGATCGCGTGCATTAAGTTAAGTTTCATTGCTTTCTTGACAATTCCCTTTCCTTTGCACCGCTAAATGATAGTTAAGCGTCAATACAGATTGCAGTTCTATTGTTGCCAACACCTCGCTGATATGATCACGCAATGCGTCTGACAACGAATTGGGATTTTATTAGTTGGCCTGTGTTTAGGTCCAATCAGGCGTCCATAGGCACCAGGTCTGTTTTGTGAAAAGGAGCCACAACCTATAAAACCTAGATACAACTTCAGGATCTTCTGCATGTTGAATCAGGTGCAAGAACTGCTCACAAATTTATATCCGACAGACGGCAAGGGAACGTAGAACCAGTCAGAGTGAACACAAAAGGAGGAATCTAGTATTGGCCCATGTCTATGTACGCCTGACTCATGGCCTCTTACGCTCTTCTTTGTTTAATCGTTTGCATCTAAGTTGCCTTGGGTGTCGCGAAATTTGTAACTGGTTCATCTGGTTCGAAGAAGCTTCCTCGTCAAGAGTAGAACGTTACCAATAAACCGGGTTACCGATTGCTCACAGATTGTTCTGAAGTGGGATTTCACTTTGAAGAACCGACCGAAGACGGTTGATGCAAGATGACTACAAAACAGTAGTACAGAACACTGTCCAATGGTGAGAACCAAAACGTCTGATTGCTAGCTGGTGTACGAGCGAAGTTGCTTTTGTCAACGACTTAAATGGACAAAGTACGGGAGACGCTTGCCGAACTGACAAATTGTTATAAGGTTGAGGACTACTTTGAGGCGGAGATAAGTAGCATGGTATATGTGAAAAACAAACAGTCTTGTGAACTCGGTATTGTTCAATGAAATTGATCCTGTCTGCTAATATGGCCTAGTTTCGAAGCTGATTTATCTTACAAGTCCGACGACGAGCGCCCTTCTTGCAATCAAACTGGCTTGGCTTAAGGTGACAATTGTATACTGCGATATTGAGTTCTCGTTAACTGTACTGCTAAGACATACGCTTGTTGATCGCTTTTGAGTAAGCAGTTAACGCCAATCTAACACTTTAAATTATCCGGCAACTGGACTTACATAGAATTTCGCCCACTCCTACTTTCGTTTAACACTCGGAAAAACATAATGGTTGATTAATATCACACTCAAACGTACAGTTATGCTCGCCCATGAGTAATGTTTAGATTACTGGACTGTCTCAGCAGGATGCACAGTAATCTCGTTTGGTGACACCCGATTTCAATTCTCGATGGTGACAAGATTCTGCATTACCGGTAATACATAATGATAATTGAGAAACTCACTCTTAATACTGCTATCCAAAACTGCCCGACTGAGCTATGTACGTGAAAGCCACGAACAAATTTCGGTTCTGTTTGTTCTGTATCATTTGAAACTCCCGACTACTCGTCAACGATGATTTAGTCGAACTTGTTCAACCCTATGTTTCCAATTTCTTCCCGAGTGATGACGCTGTGCAATGCAGCGGTTTCGTTGCTATGCCGGTTTCTAATTCACTTGCTGGCTGGGATGCCACCAATCTTCACACATTTGAATAGAATCGTTATGAACAAAACAAAAGTCCTCATACCTTAGGTTGTAAGGTGGTTAGTAATCCCTTGGTATCTTCTTTCGGGGCATTTTAAGTCATTAGTTAGTAACTTGGACGATGTGACCAAATGAACCTAACAGTGGTTTAAATGACAGAATTCCATCTGATTAGCTTTCTAGTAACCCACGATACTTTTTGGCTTCCATCGAACTGGGAATCTAACGGTTCACCTCAATGGTCACCTGGTCAGGCTTTCTGATCAGTGGCTCCAAATGAAGCTAACCAAGTTGGCCTTAGTGATCCTAAAATATTGTAGCGAGAAGACGTCCAATAAAGCACAATCTTTATTGTCCAAATCTCCAGTCACATGCAACGCGCGCTCTCTCGTTTATGAGTCATAATTCCAATCCACAAGACGCCCCGGTTTCCGTTCACACGTCGTGTGCACTTCTAACCGGTTTACGTGTGTGATCGGTGCCTTCTACCGGGGGTTTTCTGCCTGCCATTCCTCGTCTGTTTGTCCAATTTCCTTGCGCGATGGCTCGTCCGGCTGCTCGTGCTGTCCGCCATCCACCCAATGTTGGCCTTGACCGCATTCCAACATCGTGTCGAGATTTTCCTATAAATGTTGAAAAAACCACGCCTCCGATCTGGTCGTCTGTCGTATTTCGCCTACCCTGCCTCGCCCGTTGGTCGGATCCGGCCGAGCGATGACTCATCCGGTCGCGCACGTTGTTCTTGATTCGACCGCGGCAGGCTTCTGAACGTACCTCCCGCCCCCGCGTTGAGGTATTCGGCCGAGCGCTCGGAAACTCGCACCTCCGACCTGACAATTTACCACAGTATCAGTTACATTCACTAGTTTGTTTTATGTATTGTCTTATCAGGTTAAGCACTCTTTTAGTTTGTTCTGAAAAGTGGGCCGGTACAAGGTTGATAGATTTATCAAGAGAGTGTTAACGGTTTTGAACACATTCAGTCAAAAGCTTTGATGTTGACATATGATCAATCACTGGCAAAGAGGTAACGGTAGCGAATGTCAGTCGAGTTCCTGACTTGGTTATTGCGACTGGTTCTGTCTAAGTTTGGGTAGCCTACATGTCACTATATAGTATAAAAATTGGAGACTCAATTCAATGTCGTTTTCGTCAAAAACGTTTGCTCCAATTACGCATTTCTAACTATGTTCCTTGCTTTATACGTGTTCATTTCGTTTTCTTGTTATTTCCACATATCTCGTTGTTCTTTCATACAAGTTCCTATCATTCAGCCTGTAACTTAATCCGTTGGATCGTCTCAGCGAAATCTTTTCGCTTCCGATAAAGTGATGGGATGCGTTGACATGTATTCCTCGCCGCCTAAAGTCAGAAGCAATGGCCCTCTCTCAATTCAATGTATTTCGATTAGGAACTTGTAAACTGCGTTTCTCACGTTCGTCTCCATGATGGTGCTTCCTTCTTCGGTTCAGTCTTTGTTGCTTCATCTGTTACCTTATGTTGTGTGTTGTGCATACAGTCTTCGGGATACAGTGACTCCTCTGTGGCGATTGCCATACGACCCTGACCAGATAACCGAAAAGCGGTCGGCTCTGCTAACTACCTTGGCTATAATGAGATCCCGCTTGGTCGGTTGCAATTCGCGCATTGAGTTCTCTCTGAGTGACAGCGACAGGTTTGTTTCACTCGTTAACACCCCTTATTGCTATTGTTATCAGTATTATTGTTGTTATTATTACTGTTGTTAATGTCATTATCGTCTTGATAAACAGACTGGGAATAACACAACGTTACGAGCAAGTTCTAATGCTCTACGTTTCAACCACCTCAGGTGGCCTTCCTGAGGAAACATGTTAAACACGACGCCCAAACTATTCAACTTCATTCGTACTAAATTTGGTGCGGATATCTTACAACTGATTAATATTCATTATCGTCTGTTGAAACAGTTCATAAAAATCAACAACGTGATTGATGGAATAACTAGATGTACACTTTGCAGTAGGAAATCTAAGTGTCCCATTTCTTCAACACTCAGTCTCTGTTATCCACAATCTGCTTGAAATGTTTATTCATTATAACATGCGCAACATATTTCATCATTTGTTTATTTGGAAAGTTTAAACCACAAATCACATCGAAAATGTCACGGTAGAAATTTAAAGACTCACTGTGTATATGAAACAGTTTGTTTTCTTCAGAAGTTTGAACACAACAGTTACAACTCGTAGATTGGTAGCTACAAGGATTTCGTGCTGACCTCTCAGTACGAAATTTACAACAGCGTGAATCAGCTTTTTGTATGAACTAACTAAGGGGCGGATGGATAGTCGGTCGATGGAATAAGGAAGATCACCAAGTTCAGGGCAAGGCCAGGCTCACGATCGATCTGCTGATTTTGGCCGCCTCAGTGAACTGCAAGAATCTTGGATTGGAATGACGGAATAGGATACTGAGTGCACAAGCTGTTTCGATAAGAGGATCATTGGTCAGGACGTGTCTAGCGCCTATAGACGCTGGTTTGCATGTTTCAGCGACATTACCGTCCTCCGGCAACGCGGATTTTTGCACCAACTTAGGCTAGTGTTCCTTCACTCTTGAGGTCAAGCATCTCTCCGTTCTGCCTAAGTAACATTCTCCGCGGTTACATATAAAGTGGTATACATCATGTGGAGTGACACCGACAGGCTGGTTTCCTTCGAATGGAAGCTTAGGTAGTTTCTGAGTCGGAGCTAATGATCAGAGTTTGGCTGTGTTGAATATTAGTTTATTTTCAGGTTGGCCATCACTCACGTTTGATCGCAGCCTTCGCATTCAGATAGACCTTCCAGCCGGCCTCTTTCGAAAAGAAGCACTAGACTCGGGTTTCGCTCTCATTAGAGATCATCAGTAGTGCATATCCTTGCCATGACCGGGATTTGAACTCCGGCCATTCCAATCATGAGGCAATCGCGTTAACCACTGCGCCATTGACCTCACATTAGGCACGACCGAATCATCAAATCTGAACGCTCAACCACTCTCGCTTGTGAGCAATGATCAGGTTGCCCGATCGTCTCGAGAGGAGACACAGTAACTATCTATTAACTCCAATCGATAACCCCGCGATTAGGACTTCTGAGCCAGGTCGAGATCACAGAACTCATTAAATCTGCAAGGCGATATTTTAGATTCCTGATGAGTAGTCGGGGATTTGGTTTATTTTCAAGTTGCAGTTAACAGGACAGTTACTGTGTCTCCTCTCGAGACGATCGGGCAACCTGATCATTGCTCACAAGCGAGAGTGGTTGAGCATTCAGATTTGATAATTCGGTCGTGCCTGATGTGAGGTCAATGGCGCAGTGGTTAACGCGATTGCCTCATGATTGGAATGGCCGGAGTTCAAATCCCGGTCATGGCAAGGATATGCACTACTGATGATCTCTAATGAGAGCGAAACCCGAGTCTAGTGCTTCTTTTCGAAAGAGGCCGGCTGGAAGGTCTATCTGAATGCGAAGGCTGCGATCAAACGTGAGTGATGGCCAACCTGAAAATAAACTAATATTCAACACAGCCAAACTCTGATCATTAGCTCCGACTCAGAAACTACCTAAGCTTCCATTCGAAGGAAACCAGCCTGTCGGTGTCACTCCACATGATGTATACCACTTTATATGTAACCGCGGAGAATGTTACTTAGGCAGAACGGAGAGATGCTTGACCTCAAGAGTGAAGGAACACTAGCCTAAGTTGGTGCAAAAATCCGCGTTGCCGGAGGACGGTAATGTCGCTGAAACATGCAAACCAGCGTCTATAGGCGCTAGACACGTCCTGACCAATGATCCTCTTATCGAAACAGCTTGTGCACTCAGTATCCTATTCCGTCATTCCAATCCAAGATTCTTGCAGTTCACTGAGGCGGCCAAAATCAGCAGATCGATCGTGAGCCTGGCCTTGCCCTGAACTTGGTGATCTTCCTTATTCCATCGACCGACTATCCATCCGCCCCTTAGTTAGTTCATACAAAAAGCTGATTCACGCTGTTGTAAATTTCGTACTGAGAGGTCAGCAGGAAATCCTTGTGACTGTCCTGTTCCTCCAATCGATAACCCCGTGATTTGGACTACCGAGAGAGGTCGAGTTCACTGAACTCATTAAACCTTCCAGGCGATATTTCAGATTACTGATGAGTAATCGGGGATTTGGTTTATTTCCTAGCTGACCATCACTCACATTTGATCGCAGCCTTCGCATTCAGATATACTTTCCAGCCATCGTCTTTCGAAAGGAAGCAATAGACTCGAGTTCCGCTCTCTATAGAGCTCGTTGGTAGTGCATATCCTTGCCACGGCCGGGATTTGAACTCCGGTCATTCCAATCATGAGGCAACCGTGTTAACCACTGCTCCGTTGACCTCATAATTTTAATCACATTTCAATCGCTAATGTTCTACTGGTGANTTTTAATCACATTTCAATCGCTAATGTTCTACTGGTGAAATCTTTCACCTCCAGATGCCCTTATACTCGAGTTTAGGATAGGTGGTGAAAAACACCTTTCATATCTTACTCAGTATCTCTATCATACTCTAGCAAACATGTGGCCTACTATCTAAAACGGTAGTCTGCTCGATCTATCATACACAGTTAACTTTTGTAAGGTTGTCATCATACGTTGATGACATGGAAGTCACCGAAGGTTCACGTTCCAACCCCTTTGTGTTTATATGTTCAATCATTTATGTATACCTGAACTTTGGTGGTTTCACTACAAACGGTTCACTACAAACGCGCGTTAGTAACTACACTATTCACACGGGTAAGACGAATCTGTACATAGGATAGTCTGGCGAAAAAATTACACATGATCGTCTGTACTACATTCCAAGGGGGTATCCAAAAAGGTTCATCGAAAGGTATAGTAGACAGAAACCATCTTCCGAACAGGTGGCCACAGTGAGAAAAAAGAAGGTATATATAGAATTGCCTTTAATAGATGATTATGGCATGCGTGAAACAACTCTATATAAAAAGTTGATATAAAAAACTCATCCCATGCTATTGTAAATATGATACTGACGAGTCAGTACGAAATACTTGCATCTGCCAGTTTCCGTCTTCGAACCGTTTTGTTCACAGTTAACCCTAATTCATTTACTCGCTGCATTTCTACCACTTTTTATAATGTGTAACTAATTTACATCGCGTCAAAATGTTTACCACTCGCTTCGCGTGTGTCTAGAGCCGACAGGAGTGATGTTTGGTATCAATATCTGTACTATTTGTAGTACGAGTATACGAATTCTCGCATATACCACTCGTGAATAGTGTATGCACTTTTGTACTTCAGTGTGGAACGCGACTCGTCCAACAACGCATGCGTTTGTCCACTGCTTGATACGATCCGGTCGGTAAGATTCCAAGACACGTGGTTATTTGTCTTCTCATCTGTCATGCACGTAAAATTGTGTTGATTTGTGTTTCACGTGCCAGATTTAAGCAAGTTTTCAATTTTCCTTCGTTATTCGTCAGATGCGAGCGTTTAACTGGGGAAATTGACGTTCATCTGATTAAAAGCCATGGAAGCGGTTGACACTGTGGATGCATTAGGTTTCGGTGAGCCGGACCTGGTCCCCTCTTCCTGTAAGCCCGATATCCAGCTTCAACCTAGGAGATGAGAGACCAACAGAGTCGACGGAGAAGATTGACTGACCGGTTTACTCACTGCGGTTGGGTAGGTGTTCAACCATTAAAAGCAAACGTTCACAACAACTAATTGTGAGAGCATACACTGAGATAGAACATTATGTGGTTGTCTGCTGCTCAATTGCTTATTCGGACGACATATTCGGTCAGGGTTTATTGCCACTGAATTGTATGCAAGGAGAGGGATTTGAAAAGTTAGTGAGGGAGAACTATATCCCACTCATTTCGCGGACTAAACTTTTGTAACTGTCGGGTTGGTAGAAAGTTTCATAAGTACTTAGTAAGGTAATGAAGGTTCCCACCATGGTTAGAAACGTATTTCAGTGAGTGGTATTTACTGCTGCGCAACGCACTAAGGCAGGTACATGCTGGGTAGCACTACCAAGTTGCCCTGACCTAGAAATCAAAATTCAACTTGGGTTAAACGTGTATTTAACAAATTCCAAATAGCATCGGTCGCTGAGATCATTAACAACCGTTGGCCTCGCAAATCTTATTTCCTTGTTGGCTGGAGCCTTTACGTGAAGGGTATAGCGCTTGGTCTATGAAAATTTGAGGGACGTGTTTTCTATCTCTGCTTGTGAAAGTGGTTTAACCCAAATTAAAAACGCTAAAGTAATGGAACTCGTTTTCAAATTCCACTCCCTACTCCGGACGCGTGGGCTAGACTGGTCAAACGGTTTTTAACGTCGTGACCGAGCTGACCCAAAGTCCCTCGGAATAATTTGCTCACACGTTCACCTATTTGCAAGGTGAATGGCGCGCGTAGCGATTGTTTGATTTACTAAGCGTCCACGAATGAAATTTACAGTGAACCTTGCTTGAAACGCTGTGCACTGTCATGATGAGCGAACAGTTCGAACCAGCAATGTTGGTCAGAAGGTCATTTCGTAAACCGGTGGGTCATACTTGCGTTTCACTCATGCCATCCGTTTTGATCACTATTGGCCTGAAGACATCTTAATCAGTTTTGACAGCACATATTACGACCTGCTGGTTACGTTTTCCATCTGAGATCCGTGAGGCGTATTGACTTAGGTATACTACATGGTTATGGGCCGGTCCCTAGTGAATAGAACAAGGTTATGGTTCGAAAGAAGGTTAATTGCTGCAAACAAGTATTTGAAATATCTGACAAATGTCCATTTCCAGCTATGATATTTTTCTTGTTAGATGGCAATAGTTGCACATCTTGTTGCCAGTTTACATGGTAGACAACTTGCTAGTGGATTTTTCCGAAATGGTGCGTTATGTCGGGTACCTCGGACGGAACTGACAGTATGATGCGTGGTGTTTATGAGCACTTCCGACATCTCGTTTAAATAGCCTGGTCTGTCAGCCAGTAACAGTCACAAACCGGTCACACGACATGGGAAGAACCAGTTTTTCTGTGCTAGACAGATGGCAACACGTCTGTATGATTTCAGTGCTAACCTAGACGTCTTTCTTGCAGTAGCGAGAGACATATTTGACATGGCTTTCCATGAGTCGAATTTTTGTCCGCCTCCTCCGTATAGATTGTTCGGTGGTCTCTCATAATAATTTACAAATCTGTGTAATTATTCAGGTTTAATTGCTAACCATACTGGGAAACTCAACGGTTAGAATAATCATTGTTCATACAGTGGATGCTAGAGAACAGCTCACCTGCTTGGAAACCATTTTGGGAAGTCTTGAGTCAACTCTGCTTGTGTTCACTACCGTTCTGTCTGTCTAGCTTACGCGTAGTA
Source organism: Paragonimus westermani (assembly GCA_008508345.1). Lineage (NCBI taxonomy): Eukaryota > Metazoa > Platyhelminthes > Trematoda > Plagiorchiida > Troglotrematidae > Paragonimus > Paragonimus westermani. Next base: position 72,044 of record QNGE01002291.1, on the reverse strand, counting down.
AGCTGAACTTCATTGGGCTTCATTGGTTTGCTATTCAATAACCGAGTCTCAAACGTACGCCAAATCTGGGACTTTTCCGAAGCTTATTTATTTCGTAACCTACCCTTCCAGATGTACGCTTAAACCATCTTTTTTAAAAATAGATTTCTGTATGTATGTATGTTCAGTATCGTTAACAGCGTGTGTATGGTTGCCACTGCTACTTGACTATTAAACACCGTTGATAAAACAGCCCCAATTTAACGATGAAACTGATGGATTACTTCATAAGATTTACTTATCTAAGTTCAGGCTCTCATCATCAGGGTGCCTCCACCTAGCAACCAACTAACCGAGTTGTAGCTGAAGGCACGTAAACTTCTCTGCAGCTGTCACTTTCCTGTCTTTTTAGTCGTTCTTGATCCACAGACGATCCGTCCAAGCAACAGCCTCATTCACGTCACTGAAGCTCATTGATCGCCATACTCCCTAATGTGCCTAAATTCTGATAACACGGGAAGGTGTATGACAAGATATTTCTATCTCCGAGGCTAGAACAATCTTCACGAGTTTAGGTTATATCTGATTACAGAGAGACATCTCCCTTAGATTTTATGTGCGCAAATATAAAGCAGTTGTGTAAGGGATTTTACTCTGCAGCTGTAAACCGTGAATATTCAGACAGGAGAACGTAAACCAACATCATGTATTCGATCACCGATGTCCGTGTTCAGCTTCGTTCATCGGTTGACATCGCAAGCTAACTTTATGAAGCGGGTTTTTGATGTTGAGAATTAAACGAAGTTTGTTGCAGAGGAATGAAAGTAGGTACGAACAAGTTAGCCGCTTTGGTTTGAGTTCATTCCGGCACACTGGGCCCTGATGACTCGCAGGTAAGGTGACGGCAAATCGGGTTGGATGACGTGAATGTTTTTGTCGTTTCGGCGAGTTAGCCACCATCGTTATGTTGGATGAGCAACATCCATCACTCTCAGCTCTGAAGGTAATAACGTCGCTGAACTTGACGATCTGCAATTGCATTTTGAGGCTAAAACCACACATTTCCTTCAGGCCTTCTTCGCCAGTCTACGTCCTCTTCCTTCTGTTGGTGCTGCTACTGCTTTCTTGCTCTAATTTTTCTTCAGCCCATTATTGCTAACTATCGCAACAAATCAGAACTGACCATCGGCAGGGATTTGGACGGTCATGGTAAGTTTGTATGTTCGTTTTTGTTCATTGCGCCGACAATTCTGTTATATGTACTCTCGTTGTTCTCCCCAAAAATAGACTTAAATCTCACTTGATACTGAACACTTTCAATTGAGATTGTCGACTGTTTCGTCTACCTAGGTGGCTGTAATACCAGCAGTGAGCGTGTTGGGAGTGAAATCGGGGTATATATTTTTATGACTTAGATGGTTCGTTTAAACGCTCTTTTTGTGAGCAAGGTTATAAAAATGTTAGTTTCCGTCTGCAATGTGAAGCTATTGAAGACATGTTCGTTCGGTCACGTTTATTGGGTACCATCTGTACGTGAAAAGTATCAGATTTTTATGGTAAGTCCGCTGACCGAAGATCTAGAAATACGGCGATTTATTATGAATGTCAACCTACCCTCTAGGAAGTCGCATTCTTTGCTCAGACTTGAGCTGAGTGGTATGAAAGCAGTTCAATAAATTAGCAACCCTATGTTCTATTCGCCTAACCGCAGATGAACTTCTATCTTACGGAGATCCTCCTCTAAATCGGTCGTTTGTTAACATGATGTAACTGGGTCCATTGACGTGAATTGTCTGAGTTTCTAAACCTAAAGGGTAATGACTTAGCTCCTGTTTCTTTTTTTGACATATGTAAATCAGTGATGCTTTTTGTGTGTATATGGTCGCCGTTACTTAATGGCTTTCTGATGGCACAGATTCGTTGAGCGTATATGTAACCAACCTGCAGCTATTTTTGAGTGACATCAACTGTTCAGTTTCAGTCGGTGAAACTTGAGGTTCTTTGTCAGTTGTAAAATATCGTCTATAAATTTAATGCGAATGAAAACAAACATTTTGAGTATCGTGCTCAGCATTCCCGAGGAAGGTCACCCTAGGTACGAAAACTTGCCCGTGAATTCGTGTTCTTTTCAATCCATTGATTGAAAAATGAGGTTCGTTAGTATTTCTTTACTTGAGTTTGGGGATTCCACATACTTCTGTCATAGGTACGAATTTAGTCACCTTATCTATTTTACTCAATCTAGACACTAACCCGCACACATTTCTTAATCCAGCAAAATCGATTTCACGCTAGGTTATTCTTGGGGATTTGCGCGTACTGCCACCCAACGGACGTCCTCACTTCTTGCAGGAATTGTTGGAAGCTGTCGGTTTTGAGCGTTTTATCGTAGTATATAGAGAATATTTATCAGTGGATAGCTTCCGTGTATCAGTGACCGAGACCAGTTTTAAAATCATTGACATACCTTCATTGATTTTTGTAATAATTCTTGATGCTTACCCTCAACTTGAGGCTTCACGACTAACGGGGTGAAAACAAGCCATAACTCAATTGCGTACAAACTCTGTCACAAGCGATGCTTGTAAAACTGGTAGTTCAGCGCTAACGCGAACAACAGCTGACTCAACCATTCAGTATGATGGTTAACATCAAAAAGCATTACAAACACCATTTTCTGCTGTTATGGTCGTAGCCAGCTCATACTGACATTTCGAGACAGATTGTGTACATCCAAACTAACGGGGTAACAATAAACTACAACTCTACGTAAGCTGATTGAGTTCGTTTTCTCACTCCGAATAGCATGTTTCTTCCCACCTTACAGTATGCTCTAAAACGTATCATCCAAAGAGTCCATTAACTCACTGTCCCGTGTAATACGCGATTGATTCCTGACCAGTGTTAGTCTTCTGATCACCAACCCTCTTTTGTCTTGTTGAGTCTCCCATATTTCCCTCTGAAGTTGAATAAACGTGGGCTTGTTTTCTGTATTTACCATGTCTTAAATGGCGACGATCGGTAAAGATGATACGTTATCACGTGTTCAGTTCATGGCCACCCCTCAGTTTTCCTTGGGCTAGGATGACGATGTTCGTGTGTGCATCAGGAAGTGTCTCATAGAAGGTGGTAAAGTGCGGAGTTCTTCGAGTAGTTGGTGGAACGATCGTCCGACTGGCGAACTGACTGCTCCGTGTTGTGTTTTGATTGAGGACAGCAATTTCCTGAAACCGACTGACCTGGTTTAAACCAACGCGGGATCATAACATTATCCCCGAAAGAAGGACAAGCAAATTGTTAAGTGATGGGATCTACCGTAAACGCTTTTGGGCTTCCAAAATAGACGTTTTTATTACTCAGCCGCTTGTTTTTCATTTCCACACTGTCGCTTATTTCATTTGAATAACAGCCAAAGGTTTGCTGAAACTTGCTTCTTTTGTTATCCATTCTCTACACTTTACTGCTGAAGGTCCTGTGATCGGATTTCGTTTTTCAAAATATCGCGATGGTGTCACTTCGGTTGGTAGTTTTCACGGCTGTACTATTTTGCCTCGAGCCACTATGGACATGTTGGACCATCTGCAAAAATTTTTGGATTCATATATTTCTACTTGCCCGATGTCTGAGCCGACAATGGATCCGCCATTGGATACGCTCAATCCGATCACAAATCGAGGTCATTGGCGCCAAGTGGTTTCTCGAGAGTCTCGGAACGGTGACCGACTGCTTTTGGTCGATATTCACCCACAGAATTTGTCCAAGGTAAATTCCGCTTTGCTGGGAACTGGCCGTTCTATCGTTTTCCTGTTTTGACCGTCTAAAGTAGCTTACGCGTTTGGCTTCACTTCCGTTTGAACCAACCAAGTAAACTGTTAGTTTTGAAGGAACTCAATTGCAAATGTCTGGGCTCCTGCTGGTTTTGAAATAGTGACAGGAACAGGACACCCAAACGCTCTACCAGCTAGACTCAGTTACCCACTTAGCTCTCTCTGTTTCATTTGTAATTCACCGCAGACTTCGTTGATTTAGATGGCGTGATGTGAAAAGCGGTGGATCAACGTACTTAACTGCAACTTCGATCATCGAAACCTGTACGAAGAGCCAACTTCGTTGAGCGGCCGGCAAACCCCGTTGATCCAGAAGTCACGTCGTGCTCCTTCCTCACTTAAAAAATTTCACGGAAACTCGGATGTTTGAAGACAAACGTCTTTCGACGTAATTATGGAAGCGAAACTTTTGTGTCAGTGCTGACTGGAGGTTGTGAGCATGATGAGTGCGCATATATACTGTAGACTCCGTTACAGCGACACACAATGAGTATATTATATGTGTAAGTTAATTTCTGTGCTGTCAGCAAGCTTCTAAGGATTCAAAGCATTAGCGCACTTGAGAAGCTCATCTCTGATATGTTTTCTTCAAGCAGAATTCAGCCATAACACACAGATTTTTCACATCAGGTAAGTTTACCTGTTCCCTTAAACGACGTGAGCGGTCGGCGCTCTCCTCTAGTACATCAGCTCGGCTTAGGGTCTGCTGAGAACCGTCAAACGTATCCCATACCAAAAGTCGTATTTTTAAAGGCTGCTCACTTCCTCAACGTTCGTCGTAAGCGAAATAAGGGACTGTCCACGGCTCCTAAGAGATTCTATCACTCCTGTTTTTCTCGGTGGGAAGTTGACAAGTTTGATTTACACTAACGGCAAGATATTTCTATTTTTGGATAGCTACTGCTGTTTTGCTGGTCATTTGGGGGTGCGTTTTGCATATTTAAATTGCAGAACTATGGTAATAACATCAAGCGTAGATTGTTCAAAGAGATGATTGGTGTATGTAAATAAGGTGCTATACTTCGGATGATGACGGCATGAGAAGTGAAATCAATACCGTATCCCCAAGACACCTTCAGTCCCTGTAACATGTCTCACGTAGGCTGAAGGTTTTCAACTATAAGACCGCATACAAGGAACCTTTACAGCTGGAACTCCTGGCAGCAAGGAATTTAGAACTTTGATGTCTTCAATCATCAATACCATCAGCTGATAAACAACCCGAAGGCTAGAAGATAGGCTTTCACCTAAGGGGTCCAATCATTTCAGCTAGGACGGGCATTATGAACGCTGTGGAAGGGATTGGTGACCAATACGCAGGGCCAAGAATGCTCTTTTCTGTTAGGCGTTACTGGGATCCTCTCTCGTGTCTCAGGAACAACGGATCTTTGTTTAGCGGCGCGGTCAGAGACGCCCACGATCTCAGTCAGTGCTGTTCTTGTTGTGTGCAAAGTAGGTCTTCTCACAGTGGTCCTCCTTCTGGTGGACATTTTAGTTCAACAGACATCTGTTTATCTTGTTTCCAGTTAAACGTCCCTGTCACATCCGTCCGGTGAACGGTTTAGCGCGACCGCCTAATTTGTGTCACACTGCGAGCCGCTTGGAAGGCGCGCATTGGACTGCGTGTGTGCGTCTGTCTGTCTCACAACCGTTTTGTCTTTATGACACTGGTTCATGGATTCCATTTGAGATTACTCCAATCTCCATAGTTTGAATTTCCCACACAGCGATCGTCACTCACACCGTTTTAGCTGGGCGTCTGTCAGCCTCAGAATGCCAGATTGCGAAAGAAACCACTTGATACTGAACCAGAAGCACCAAGTCATGGCCAGAAAGATTTGGAGGGGAGGGTGGGAACGTAGTTGAAGCCGGTTCACTAGACGCTGGAAAACGTTTTTCACCTGGCGCCTAGGAAACGCCGAATAGATAAGTCGGAAAGGGGACTGTACAGTTCAGGATAGGAGCCACATTCACATTAGATCTACTGCCCACGACTGAATGAAAAACACAGTTGTTTTGTTTCGACGAGAGACAATACACTCCAGTAGACTGCTGCAAGAGAAGGAAGGTTAGCTGGCAGGGGTTTTTGGGGTCAGCGATTCGTGTATCATTAGAGGATGCTTACAAGAGTTTCAAGAGCAAAAATTATTCAATGCTGTGCTTAGTGTTTTTGGTGTTAGTGACCTCACAACATACGTGGTGATTGGTCAGCTCAACAACTATGCGCTTATGTTCAGATCGCTTTGCTTGTTCTTTGACTTTTTATGTCTCCGGAATTAGGAACCACCTTAATCCGACTGCACGGCATGTCATTTGAGGCATCTTCCCCAGCCTAGCTCGTGCTATCAGTTACGAGCCATTTTGTCTGCCTTTCTTAATATGTAAATACTTTTATATCTCAATTTCCCTTTCATAGTCAACACTATGTCTGACGGACTTACTAAATGTATCTGACGTCTTCTATTCATGTACGTGTCTTTTTATTGGTTGTGATATCCCCACCTGTTATTTTTTAGCTATTGAAATGAATGTGCAAGGTGATCCGGACTGCACAACCCGCACAGTGTAAATATGTATCTAAAAATGGAGCCGCCCATACTCCTGACTGTTCGTACTCTTGACAGTTCAGAATCCAGAGCGTTCAAAATCTGACCGTTCAAATCCTAACAATACATAATCCGGACAACTTAGGGTAGGAGAAACAATTTAATGGAACTTTATTGTTTCGTTAAAGTTTAAACACCATGGCAAACAGCACGAGGGTAATCCGTGCTCCAGTCTCACGATTGCCGACGAAGTCTAGGCTGATCTCTTCCTGACCATTAGTTGCCCTTTTCTGTTTGTCGCATAGTTCACCAGGAACTGAACAATCGGCCTGGTTACTCGATTGCAGCTGTTCTTTCTGTGATTTGCCGCTCCGTTGCATTTTTCCCTGTTCGCTACCAAACCTGAACATCATTATGGGTGTACATAGTTCCCTGATTTGCAGTACCATTCATCAACCGTATAATCGGGGTACACATTGATAAAAAGCTCTGTGTTGTTCCAAATCTGTATTGAAACCGTCTCATGGCGTCTGTCGCATCGATGGGTAAATGTGTCTTCCGGAACCGCATTACACAGCATGAACGTCAGAGCACACAAACGTTGCAATATCAAAATAAACTATCAGTCATGCTGTACGTAGTAGTTTGTCTACTTGATTGGCTTGGTCTACTTCCATTTTGGCAGGGATGGAAGATGCAAATTTTGTCCGACTCACCAGGGGGTATCGTGGTTTCTATTCGTGAATCGGCAGATGGCAGGATGAGACACAACAGTATACATTGTAATCAGTGTATGATTTACTCCAGCAAGCAACAGTGAGCTGCGACTAACGGTCTGTGTGATCAGTGTCGCCCAATTATTGCCGGGAACAGTTTATACGGAGAAAATGTCTCTCCATCGCAGTCTAAATCAGCCTAAAATATAAAAATCACCGACTCAAGTCACCGTAAGGCAAAGAATTCACTTGAAGTTGGATGCTGTACTTGTACACATTGGTAACTGTTACATCAGTAGGTATCACTAGGTAAAAGTTCTTGGCCAGCGTGTTATTGCGCCTGTCGAGGTCGTGATGCTTCTGCATGCAATTCTTTCTCTGAACAGCTTTTTTGTTGACTTTTGTATGGTACCCCAAAGAACCTACAAGTACCTAGATGCTTATTCAGAATCCATAACATTATGCAAATATTTTACCGGATTGTTGGCTTCGAGTTTTCCTGAAATGCATAATTAGTAGACATTCCTAACCTCATTGGAAATAATAATGAGCTGTCTGGACCTGGACATACGATTGTTAAAATATAGTCATAATGTGCATTTCCAACTCACCCCTTGCTCGATCTGTTCAAGTGTACTCGAAGTAACCGGACGTAGGAGAGAACCCTCGAGAGAGTTCTGTGGAACAAAACTTCTAAGACTTACTTTGTGCACAAACATGGAAAGAATGTCAGAACGGGGGTGCATGCACACCCATATCATTTAGTGTGAGCCCACTTAGTGCGCATGCTGAACTGTTACACCGTGGGTGTTCTGTAGACTGGAAGTGGCGTCATGTGGTACTGAGGATATTTACCGGGAACAGTCATGAATTCAACTCTCTGAAAGTGTTGTCAAAAGTTTCGTAATTCGTGGAGTGCTTACTGATGGCAGATGCGCTGACTTGTGTGCTGAATACACACAGGGCGATGATGTTTGGGCAAATACTGAAGTGGTAATCGCGAACGCAACGTCGTAAACCTAGTAAACAGAAATTTTGGATACCTGCGTGTACTGAAAATTCGCATCTTTTCGGCCACGTGACTGTTGTGACTGGATGATGAGCTACTTTCTCAGTGGTAAAAGTGGACACGACCGATCTTGTTTTCCTTGTTCAGATTCTTTCATATGGTTATTGATGCGAATAACTTCCTCCCCAGCAGGACGTTCAGCATGACATGACCATTCGATACACACGAGCAAGGAAATTCGTCAGATTTTCATCACACCTCCTCACTGTTTGCTTTATCTTGGACGTAAATGCGTCACTCGACGGTTCACCCTCTTTTTTATCGTGCACAAGCCAGAGGGGCATTCTGAGAAGATACCGCTGTAATTCTCGCTTTAGTTTATCTTGACTTCGCACACAATTACAATATAATCTGTGAGGTCACCTGACGTGTGTGCGATGCGTTTTTCAAATATATTACAAGAAAGGTCATCCCGTGGGTTTGACTCAAACGTTCACATGCACAGTACCGAAACCTATTAGTCGCACGATGCTCAGCCTTAGGGATCCTAGACAACGCCGTTTGTTCTTCACTTTATTACTTAGTATTGATGAAACTGTGTTGTTCATAGCCCTTTTGATTGGGTTACACATTTCCCACTTGTTTCATACAAGAATGGTACCAACATGACTGGTGAAGATTATCCATGCTATGTCACACACACCGGTGAATCACCTATCAGTGCAGGTTTATAATGGCTGTCGTCATAGTGGTATCGGGGAATTACCTTCTCTATTGTTGATCTGTCTGTCTTGCAACCTAAGGATACGGTGCGCTATGGGGATTTCAAATTGTCAGTATTTTTATACAGGCTCATATGAATTGAATTGCCCTTGCTCAGATTTGTTGAGCCTGCATGGATGTGAACTGATGGATTACTGACTCACTCAGAACGCTCAAGATATTTGTTTTCTGGAATGCCGTGTTGAAGGTGACGATTAGTGAGTCCCAGCCATTCACTCATTCGGATTTTCTCATCTGACCTCGAGTTCGCCGTTCATTAGTTTATCTGACTCTCTATGCCGGCCGTTAAAGATAAGCTTGTCAATCGCTTGAAACGCAGGAAGCGAACTGATTAAGCTCACTTGAACCTCGGGAAGCAAGGGTACGCCTTCAAGGATTTTAGAATGATTGATTCTTAACTGGTGAGACTACTTCTTTGATATGGTATAAGTATTCAATCCACAAGCAGGCTGCTATTTTGTGAAAAGTAATGAGCACGATGGCCGTTCTGGATGTCACTTCTAGCTACAAATACTTGACACAGACACCCCTGCTCCTAATGTTCTTCAGACGATAATACCCTAGTACATTGATGCAATCTTTTACAAGCGTTCAGATTTTCCCGCGATATTGGCTACTTACTATGACCTCCTCGGTTGCCTATTTCTTTATGCCACAGAACAGCTTTGATATTACTTTGCTCTAATAATTTTTATAATTGTGGAATTGCAAATTCTTTCGCATCCAAGATGGGCGCTTTCCCATTCACAGCGGCAGCAAATAAAACACGGGCACATCGTCGACCTTATCATCAGCTGGAATAGATGGCTCTATACAATGGTTCCTTGCGGATGTAGACCAACTCTGCACTAACGCACAGGTTCATTGTGACTATGCTCATTTTCCCTCCATTGCTATGTGGTGTTCAGTTAGTCCAAGCTGGAAGTGACCTGTAGGTTAATGTGAAAGTCCATTTCGCGACTAATCATCCGCTTTCGGCAAAGGTCATATTGTCGACGAATGGTGAGAAGTGAATGCACGTACGTAAAAGCACAGGCAATCAAAATCAACAGCCATACCATTTCCGTGTCATGTCCAAGCCGGCCAAGTGGTGTTATCTGCCTCTGCTGGCTATTGCAAATTCAGAAACAACAAGGTACTCTTTCCTCCACTGTTTCAGCCCCAACGCATACACTCAGTCGTTCCATGGTTTCTATCAAGCATTAGATTGTTATTGCCAAGTTTTCCAAAGATCCATAAGACACCAGACCACAAAAGAAATATACATTATTGAATGAATTCTCTTAAAATTGGGCGGACTTTTTCAGCCTTTTACATGTCCGTTGGCACCCATGGCTCCGATACCAGCTTTGTGGCCTCATTCGTCAGAATGACCTAAATGTTAAACGTCCTATAGCTCTAGCTAAAACGAAAGTGATGCCACCGAATGGAAGACTCGATCGGGATTCATGTAAAATTTACGTGAGTGTTATGGTAGTTTATCTTTGGGATTTCTATTTTCCATTCCACAGAATGAAATACAGCGTGTTTCCGAGCGATTAACACGTTGGTTCACCGACTGCGATAAACCGAAGGTGACTTCCCTCTTTCTGGCAACACGCACAAGGTGAGCTTTGCTTGTTAACAGTATTATTTACTGAATCCGAGTGAACTACGCTGGCTCATTCTCACTTGGATTGCTAAGGCGGGATTAATTGAATGCTTGATTGGCACATGCTACTGAAGCTCGTTATGATTCCACGGTTTCTGTGGGCAAGTCAATACTATGTTCTGGTGACAGGTTTAGCTAGTACGCTGGCTGGCACTCACCAGTATTCAAAAAATTTCTTAATACTTTAGCCTTTGTTCAGTCCCCACATTTGCACGGACTTAGATGACTAGACCATGTGCTAAAGATACCGTTTAGTCGTCGGCCACACTGAGTACTCTTTGCCGGGGCTGAGGACGACTGGCGTAAGGCGCTAGATGGATAGAAGATGACCTGGCGTTGAGAAATGAAGTCGTTCACCAAGGGATTAGCTACTTTAGGTCGGGTTCGCCTCCCAGGCTGTGGCCCTCGCGAGGCCAGGTCATCTTCTGTTCACCTAACGCCTTACGCCAGTCGTCCTCAGCGCCGGCAAAGAGTACTCAGTGGGGTAGACGACTAGGTAGCATCTTTATTACATGTTCTAGTCATCTAAATCCATGCAAATCTCGGGATTGAACGAAAGACACCGTCTGGCAGTCACAATCAAATATTCACTTCCTATCATCCCTATACGAGCAGTCGAACGCAAACATCGGTCACCACTTAAACTGATATTTGGAAAACTCAATACCGGGTCACAAACAAGCCTACATTGCACAACGGCTGGTCTCGTTAACAAAACACTAGTTGAATGTGGCAATTTCCATGCCGAATTTGCTTCCGTCCACTTGGTTATTGATCTTGCGAATGGATGTTTCTATTCCGGTTTTCTATCTCTGTTGTATCACAGGACCTCTGAATCGTTTGATGCCACGAACACCAAATTGTTGTGGGGCAAAGATGTGAGTCAGTTTTTCCGTGTTCACAGTCGTCCACTCCTTGTCCACTTTGCACTCTGTCTGTATTCAACTTTGTCATTTTGTTCCACCTTCTAGCACATTGTCGAACGTTGTTGTGACCTTAATTTCCGAGTTTCTCCTACGGCATTCTTCCAGGGTGAGTCCAACATCTTTTCACCACATCGGCTTGTGGAGATCGTGATGTTTTTTTGTTGCACATGCACACAATGCGAGATCGTCACTAAAATGTTAACGGTATGGAAAATCATATGTGAAATAGACAGATAACTTGTATCGCTCCTTGAGCATTCCAGGAAAACGATTAAAATACTCGGAACATATCGCCCTTTTTATACTTCTCATATTGTATTTCGTTTGAAAACTGTTTGCCCATCGTTGTTCTACCTTTTCTGTCCTAATGAACACCATTGTTAGATCGTGATCCCCACCAGCCGTATTTGTTTGTCAGTTAAATGAGGAACTACCATAAATTTTGAAATCATCTGAGGGAAGAGGCTTGACGGCAATCAGAAGTTATATGGTGATTGCAGTAAATAAAGCTCTAGAAATGTATACTATTCATAAAATGCTCTCACCAATGATGCATACATATCGGAATTTTTCATGTCGCTTTTGCGAGTGAAGATGAAAATCACTACTCACCTCACGAATATACAGTAGGCACGAGAAAAACGCGTAGGAAAGAGCTTGCTTTCGGTAATTCATCACCAGGCTAAATGCAGCTTTCTGATCGAAAATTAAAGCAGTCTTAATTACAAAAATACTTTCTGAAAATTCTCTTAATTTCTGAGATCTGTGTTCCCTATTGCCTTGCGAATGACATGGGAAAAAAAAGTAAACTGGAAAGTCAAGTTTACCAATGTGCAAGAAACAGTTCCGTTATAATTTTTTGTTATTTATATGAGGACGGTAGCCAAAGATATGGAATACGAGTACTAACCACTAACGTACTTCTTATTACTCACAAGGGACATGACAGAAATTATGTTTGTGACTTGTAAGTTCAATGCTAAAAGTTCCGTAGACAGTTCTTTCAAGCTTCGGACAACTCTTAACAACGAAGTTTGATTTCCTTCAAATATGCTGGAATAAAATTGACTTCTCGAAGAGATCACGTAATGCCTAACGGTAACGGATGTCTTTTTGCAATTTAGAGATGTAAGAACACAGCTGCGTGCAACTAGTTGGACTTAGGCTTCGTTTGCTACTAAAGAACTGTGGCTATCTGAACTAGTGATGTCTTCCAGGGCCTGCAAACACATGATATCTAAACTTTACATTTTAATGCTAGTTTTCACACCCAAAATGCGTCCACAAAGTTCACCGGTCAAACAAGAAACCGATCGATCAACACAATCGCCCCCAACGTTCACTGAAACTGCCGTGGTCAAGCCATCACGCGCACGAAATTTTCTCGCATTGTGGGAGATGAACGCATCTTTGGGTTTCACTAATCTCTGACAAGACGCGGGCAGTCTTGGTATGTGGCCTGTGTTTGGAAGTCGACCTTTGACAAGAAAGCCATGCGTTTGTGAACCCGACTTTTAAGGAAATTTGGTATTTCCTTACTTCTCCGCAGGAGTGTTAGACCTAAAACAACCAGGAGTGGAGAAGGCTGGCGCTTCCTGAGAACAACGACATGAACCTTCTGTGCCTCCAGTATTACTCTTGGGGAACCTATTAGCTTGTCGATGTGTTTAAGCGCGTTGCGTCGGTATTGTTGTAGCCGCAGAAGACGCTTGGCCTGCGAAGTTGTGTGTTGCACGAAATCCCTTACACTTTACGTGAAATCATGAGACCACGAATGCATACACTCATTTGTTTGACTGACGTGTATCCACACGCATTATCGTTCGCCTTGGTGGCACCTCCCACATAGTGCATACACACGGTTCCACTAGTCGCTTTTGGTTCCTCGTCTTCCTGGTGTTGGGACCTGCATTTTAATTCCCGGGTATACACAATATACTATTCATAAACAAAGGTGCATGTTATACAACACTCCTCCCACTTCTAAAGTTTCTTGTCTCCTCCTCATCGGCTGACGAACTTTCTCCGACCGACTCATTGTTGCCTTCCGGCTCATTCATCTTCTCCTGGTTCGCATATCTTGTCACTTTGCTAACTCACTGCCATTCACTCGGTTCGTCTCTGCTTCTCTTTTGATCGTGTATACTGAGCCCCGTTTGGATATTGCCAAACACGGACCTTTCTATTTGGGCATACGTTTTCTTGAGTCTGGACCACTGCTACCTGTGTTCCGATGACATCGTTATCTCATCCTTTCCCCTAGGTTGAACATTGTAGATTTGTCGGTCGGTTGAGCTGCTGATTGCTTTTCTGTGTGTGCCTGCGACACTTTTAGATTTCGTTTGGCCGTTCTCTCTGATGGAATCCGTGCACTGTGACCATATTTCTATGTCACAATCGATAGGAAGTCGAAGGGTTTTACTGTACATCAACTGAAATGGAGATTTCTTCTTCCTCGCCTGAACCGTGGGCTAATAACACCAATGGTAATGCCGACTCCCGGTCGCCTCCCACAGCTAATAACCACTTCTTGATTGTTCGGTTGTTACGTTCACTGAGCCCATTCGTCTGCGAGTGATATGGTGTCATTAGGATGCGTTTGAGTCCCAGTTGTATGCGTGTTCGAAACTCCTCGCTTTCAAAGTGTGGTTCCTGGTCTGTCAAGATCGCTTTTGTACGCCATGGTTCGCTACGATGTGTGCTCCATCGCCATGTCTCCACCGTAGATGCCTTTTGATCCGGAACGCCAATCGCTTCGACTCAACGGGTAAAATGCTCCGTCATGACCCGAATGCACTGGTTACCGCGAACGCTCAGTGGGAATGGATCCATAAGTTCCGCTGACCAGAGTTCACGGATTTCGGTAACCTGTGTTGGCTGTAAGGGCTGCTGGGTCCCACCCATTGACACTGTTGGCAAGCAAGTACGCAAGCCGTTACATCCTCTTTTGTCTTTGGTCAGTATGCACTTTGCTTTAACAGGTTGCATGTCCTGGTGCACTCGGTGTGTGGCCATCTTACGCTAGTTTGCCACCACTTTGCTTTCCAGTTAGTTTCTCGAGATGACCGTCACTTGACGGTGGCCAGTACTACTCTGTTACGTTAGTACGTCCGCATTGTTTAAGCCAACTCCTCTCCATTGAGGTGCAAGTTTTTTGACCCTTCATCCTTAGTATTTGGTGGGATCCTCATATCCTTGCCAGAGCTTGTTCCGACGTTGTAGGCGCACTAGTTTTTGTAGGTCCTGCTCCATTACTAAGCCGTTGATTCCGAAAGTCATTTGGATAAGTTCGTCGTCTCTCTGTGATCGAGAAAGAAAATCAGCGACGCAATTACTAGAACCAGGCATATGATTGACCGTGAAGTCTTATTCCTGTGGACACAACGCTCATCGGGCTAATTTTTCTCTCGGGTCCCTTGCAGTCCTACTCCACTCTAGAGGTTTATGATCCGTCTCCACATGGAACTACTGACCCAACAAGTACGGTCTCCACTTGTGCGGCGCCAAGACGATTGCCAGACATTCCTTCTCAGTGGATCAATACTTTTATTCCTCTAGGGTCAGGACTCTGCTGGCATATTCGACCACTCCTTTTCTTTGCTTGAGTAATATCCCAATGCCACGGCCACTGGCATCTGCTGCTACGATAGGCGTTCCATTTGTATTCAGAAATTTCGGCCTCAGTTGTTGCTCGTTCATCTATTGTATTCACGTGAACGTTCTCTGGGCATCGTCGATCCATTCAAATTGCTTGTCTTTTCAAAGGGTTTCATTCAGTGGTGATGTAACGCGTTGAAAAATTTCCACGAACCGACCGTACTATGCAGCTCGACCCAGCGTTCGTTGAGCATCTGGAGCCACGGACGCTCTACTTTTCATCATTTTTTTCTGAGGCTTCTGCTTCTACCTTGATCCCATTACCAACACTGATTGTCCGAGTTGTAACTTGTCGGCATTAATCTGGAGTCTCTAGTTCTTAATTCGTTTTAAGACGGCACCTAAATGAGCAGCATGTTTCGATTCTGCGTTACTGTATATCACAATATCATCTCCATATACCACCACATTATCCAGTCGTTTTACCAACTAAACCATCAGACATCGAAATGTGAGTGGTTTCCTGGATAAGCCAAACTGCATGTGATTGACTTAGTACTGTTTCCCGCCCATCGCGAATGCGGTTTTCTAACGATCCGTGGATTTGATTGGTACCTGTCTGTACCTGGAGCGTAAGGCCAACACCGTGAACAACTTCGCCTGTTACAACTTATCAAAAATATCAGCGTCGGACGGTATTCGTACAACTGTTTTTTGTGTTACTTCATTTAACCGTCTAAAATCCATACAAAAGCGGTATTGGGCTTCTTCACTAGAAGAACACGTGAGTTGGCTTCTACGATAACCTCATCATCTAGCATGTTTTATATTTCCTTTTTTACTTCCTTCACTTCTGTGAGGTCTGGGTGAGACAACTCTGGTTTACGCCAGTGACAATACCAAATTAATCAGAGGTCAATCAACACGACGGCACCTTCGCCTTCATACCCATATGTAACATTTTAATTAAATTGCGGAATTTATCTGGACGTCCAAACTCATCACACATCGTCCACAATGCCTTACGGTTCACAAAATGAAACGCACTTCTATTAAATTTGTCGAGAAGCGAACATCATATTTATTGTACTGCGACTCGAACGAAATTCACACTCTACCTCTCAGGAACATTAACCTCCAATATTTTCGCATTAGGTCGATTACTAACACTTTTCCAGCGCAACTCAAGAGACTGATGATCCGATAACTTTCAGTGCAATGGTTATCCTTACTTTTTACCAACGGTACAATCAGGACATCATTGAACACTTGACGGACTGCTTCCTGTTTTTAAATAGAATGAACCAGCTGGAGCAAACTACGTCCCAAAACTGGGCCATCACTCTTCAGTAGTTACCCTGACAATCCATCATCTCCTGCAGGCTTTCCATTTCGCAGTTGTCCGATAGCTGTCTGTACTTCTGTCAATTCTCGAGCGAGAGCACGTGAACCTCTGATATCCTATTATGGAGATTCATTCACAGTCTTCGGATCAATGATAGCTGGACCGTTTAGTAGTAGGCTACGGAATTGGTTGTACCAGATATTTGCGATTGTCTTACGGTTGTGTGCACGAAATGGCAGAGTCCACGTCATTCACTGCTTCAGTGTACCGGGTGAATGAGCCAAAAATCGCTCTCAGCGAGTCGTAGAATTCTTTTTGTTGTCGGCAGTCAGCGTAACCTTGTATGGCCTCACCTTTCTTCTCCACCAGTCCTCCTTGATTCCGCGTTTGGCGGATTGACGACGAACACTCCGGAACGTGGTTCTTTTGGCCTCACTACCGTATCCATCATGGAAACAGTAAACGTCGAATTCTTCCTCCATGCCCGGTCGCAGCTAGCTGCATCGTCTTCGTCGTCGAACCAGTGTGGTCGTTCCTGGCGCCGCATGTCGATCGCCTCGATGGCTCCCACCGTGATCTGTTCTTTGAGCTGTTGTCACATACCCTCTGGGGGGTAGTGGGTACAGGACTGTCTGTCCGACGAACGGCAACTGCCAGTTGAGAAGCACTCCTCATCTAGCAGTTATCCAGTTGGTTGACACAATTTCTGTCGTTGTCCGAACGATCTACAAGGAACAAGCTTGCAGACATGGATGAACAATTTGGCTCTCACTAGCCTATTATCTGTGCTACATTCAGCGCCGCACATCATTCGCGCGTGAAATGCACTTCACGAATTTTACGCTTTTGCACAAGCATATAATCAAGCAAATGATGATGACCACTTTGTGGACGAGTCCACGTCGTGATATCGCCCGAATCCAGCTGGAATCGGGTATTTGTGTTAGCTCATGAGTAGCACGCAAGCGGAGCAGACAATCACCGTTCTCGTTAAGTGCACCAACGCCGGGGAGTCTGAGGACTCCCGACCAAGCTGTTGATGTTATAACCCTATCAACGGTGAGATCAGAATACGATGAATGAGGACGTACATCGGACTTCTGAAACTTAGTAGGTGACCATAACCAATGTCACATGTTGATCATGCATGTGACCTGTATGACATTAAACCATTCAGAAAGCAGTAATCTATTGGTCCATTTGGTTTTGACTATCAACGTCTGGTAAGACAAACACAGGTGATACGATAAGAGTATATTAGCCGTCTGCAACAGTGGGAACGCGGCCACAGCAGTTAATATCCATATTGTAGCGAGAAGGCGTCTANACGTTGTTCTTGATTCGACCGCGGCAGGCTTCTGAACGTACCTCCCGCCCCCGCGTTGAGGTATTCGGCCGAGCGTTCGAAAACTCGCACCTCCGACCTGACAATCCACCACAATATAACTTGCATGTTGAGATCGCGCGAAGCAAACAGTCATTCACTCCACTATACCGGTTGGATAGTGGCAGAAAACTGACCATGGAACTGGTCTTTTGTATCATCGGTGTGACACAATTGGAACATAGACAAAGTAATGTGGCAGACTTACAACGACCGAGTCGCAGGCACATGGACAAGATTCGGGAGGTTGGTGCCGTTTGGTTCGCCTGTCATCACTTACCATCGTCTTCTACTGCGAATGAGAAGAGCTACTCCCGAATGCCGTCTGCCGGAAAGTCTGTCTAGTAGATGGTGTACTCAGCACCTGGTTCCGGGGTGTTAACTTGGTTTACAAGCCAAATCCCACTCGGTTCTGCGACATCGATGCCGTAGCAGCTTAGTTCCATGGCAATCAGCGCGGAGCGGCTTTCTGGCCGTTCTGCGATGCTGCGTCGATCCAGCAACATGCGCACAGTCCATGTCTTGACAGACGTCTTGCGTCCACAAGCATGTCTTAAGTTGACATGTGAGACCTCAGTTTGAGTCCCTGGTTCAACAGTTTGACCTGTGGGACAAAAGGAAACCGGACCCTCTGATTCAAAGGTCTGATCTGCGGGGCAACATGGCAAAAGGTTTCTCTCAGAGAATCCTACTCGAAGGCAATGTGTCAAAAGTCTGACTCACTTGGCAGTGGGGGGCTTACCCAGCACATGGGCGCGGTTGGGAAGGTGTTGACCACTTATTCCGATTGCTGCTGCGTGTAGTAAATGTCTTGTAAGTTAAATCAAGCTTCTGTAGATTCGTGTGGTATTTTCGACCGTGGAGAATGATACATCGGCCGTCACAGTCAACTGTTGAGCGATCGGATTGCTCTTTGTTTGAATGTATCCTTTTTACCCCTCTCCTTCCACATGCGAAAGACAGCTGTGCTGCAACTGTAAATATAGTTACGCTGTATACTTATAGATTTGTGCCTCACTGCTTAAGCACGCGTACGTAGTCAGTGGTGTGACACAAAATTATGGGTTAAACTGTTTTTCTCTGGTCGCTCCTCTTGACCAACCTGACATGGTTGAACCTGTAAGGACCGTGGTCCTAGCCAGCATAGCCCGCCTGATCAAAACAACGCATAATCCCGACCACTACATAACAGTATAGTTTAGGAAAAGATCGCATACACTTACGTACACACGCTGATCCACCACAGAATACGAACGCGACCCAGTAGTCTATCCGTGTGTGTTGAGTCATTTCATGCTTGCATAGTAAGTGGCTATATGAGTGTTCGGACGTTGAGAGCACTCTCAGCGACCGACCATGTGTTTCCAGTCTGAATTATGAATTTGGAGCAAGGGTTCTATCCTTGTGTTTGTTTTGCGCTTTCTTTAGCCTCGCTGAATGCTTACCTAGGTGGACTGATTGAATACGTACCTGTGTAGAGTGTATAGAGAAAGTTGTTTTTATTGGAAAGTAGTGGGGGTTTGGGTTCATGTAAACTGAAAACCACAGCCTTCCTATTCTCGTAAACTGTTTAAGCCAGCTTCTTTCGAAACAGGCTATTGTTAGAGGTTGTCAGTAGCTCAAATTTCGGCCGTGACAAGGACAGGTATCATTGTCGAACCATATCGGAATGAGTTACAGGTTCCTCTTTAGCGACACTAGCAACCGAGTATAATTACCTGAAATGTACAATGAGTAGACATCGAGCACCATACGCATGCTATATTTGGTACACTGGCCGAACGGTGTTAACTGCTCATGTCTATTCTTTTGATCAGTGATGTAGAGATGCTCGTCCATATATCTGAGCAATGTGGTGGAGTTTTACTGTCATTCGGATAATCGTGTGCCTTATACCATTCAACGAGATATCATACAATAATTAATTCGGAAATGCAGGTCAGTCTGCGTGACGAGAGTACAGTTTACGTGTGCCGTTGTTAGATGGCTTTCTAGAAGGTAATTTCGCTGGAATTTGGACTGCTTGTCAAAGTACTTCATTCCATGGACGCTCTTGCATGTTACATAGAAAATTTGCAGACTGTGTTTATTCATCTTATTTCGTTGCGAACAGGCGGCCTAGAACTGTACTATGTTATTCATCTACATGGATTTGTTCTCTCAGTTTTCACAATTCTGACACGGCATTTTTACATACCCGAGTTAGGCATTGCGCTCGCTTCACGTTCATGATCCATTCTACTCTGCGACTTGAAGGCTTGACCTGTCCGCGATGCGTTGTAGGTCGTAGGTCATAGCAACGTACCAACGGGTTCACATTAATGCCTTCTGGGTGAATAATTGCAATGATGATTCCAATCTTTTGGCATGTGATCAACCTGTTTAGTGCAGCGTGAGAACGGTGGGAGTCACGAGTTATCCCTGTCACTTTCAAACGTGACCCAAGAAACACGCACTCACAGAGGACAGTATACTAGATTGCTGACTACTGTAATGATGACGCCTTACTCTCACTTGCAGCTCGGTTGTGTTGTTTGCAAGGTGTAGGCACCTTGATGTTGAATGTTTGAATATGGACGTAGTCATTTTCAGTAGTTAGGTCCCTTCCCGTCCCCTTCTTTTTCCTTCTCTCTTTCTATATAGGGTTTACTGTTTCTTCATGGTTGTGTGGCAGTTAAGCATTAGTGTGAACCACTGATGTATTGCTGTCTATGATGATGATGATGATGACTAATGTACAAACTTCCAACCAGGAGTATGCATTACAGAGGTACATGCTCGAACTATATACCCAGTCGCTTATCTTGCTTACGTAATCATCTGATAACGGTTAACAGTGTGCATTTTGTCACGATGAGGCTGGACCTTGACGTGGTGTGACGGCTTGCGCATCTCGATGACCTGTTGGGCTAAACTGGGTGATGTAAAGATCACATCGACAGAGTCACTCATACCAGGCAGGCCAATAGGTACAGGCCTGAGAAACCACAATCTGCTGGTTCTCCAGGTTGGGGGTTGGGGAAAGGTTGACGTTTATTTCCGGAAAATGTACCGGTTCTGATACACTGTCACCCACCTGCAGCCTTGCAGTACAGCCTTTTGAGTCAAAGGCTTTGTTTGAGAACTCTAATCGTTCTCTTGTCTAGGTCTGGGTGTCCTGGCAGTATCTCGGTCTACATACACCCGTGAATACTCACAACAGTAATACTTTCTTACCGCATTGACCTTCTCTTAGTATGAACTGAGTCGCCCTATCTGTTGCATGCAGCAGGGCGAATAGGTAAAAACATGCTACTACTGATTCCTTCCATACTGTCCTATGAAGTTTGACCTTTAGCCACTTCCAACCTTCATTTCTAGTAATCATTTTACAGGCCCCACCGTGTCCGCCAGTCCCACCTCCTATCACCCGGCCTCAGGCCTCTCTCGCTTCTTGCTTGAACCTGGAATGCAGATTGATACAGATGCTTTCTACGTTTGAACTCTAAGACAGATAGACCAACAGGCTGTTCTCACATGAACATTAGACCTGTTGAATGTCGATGTCCACTGCATTTCAGAGAAGAATCCTGGAGGGTAGTCAGCTTATGGAACTTACAGTCCGTATACTTTGTGCCTTCCACTTGGCAGGTTCTGCTAAGGCCAGGTCTAAACGTAAAACTTTCGGAAGTCTTCGTTGTATCTAGTCATGCTCCATCTGACCGTAGTGACGTCTCTGTCAAGGATTTTTACTCGGGTCTATTCGCTCTGGTTCACTCTGGATGTGGTTCCAATACTGTTATTTTGGACGGAGATATGAACGCTCAGGTGGGCCGTTCGCGTGATGCCGAGCGTTGTTTACTTGACAGGTTTTGAATAGCATCATTTCGTTGGGATAATGGTGGGCGGCTGTTGTGGTTTTGCACTGAGAATAAACTACTTTTCGCCAGCCTTAATTTTAGACATCAAGCCTGATCTCAGGTAGATCACATGGCTGCTAGATCTAGGTGGTGGGGCTCCACTCAGGACTGTTGTTCATATTGATGGACATATTTGCACTCAGATCATGCGTTGGCTTGCCGTTTTATCCTCACTTTTGGTGGGTGACGACCTTACCAACAGCAACGATTGGCTGTTGAGAAACTGGCTATACTGTCAGTAAAGCATAGATAAGAAACCTGTCCAGAAAGCTGCTTTAGCAGTTCTCACCCCGAAGATCCTAATATCTGCTGGACCCAGGTCTTGCTGGCCATTCGTAAGGTAGGCTCTGTGGCGTGTTGTACTTTGGTTTGTGGGCTGAAGGAAGGTGGGTAACCGTTAATAGACGCCTTGACCCACTTGTTTCAACTTGTATGCTCCACGAAGATCATCCTTCTGTGCTGGTGCCAATGAGCTGATTTCCATATTCAAAAAGGTGTCAGGAGTTCATATGAATACCATGAGGGGGCTAGCTCGACACCAGTCGTCACTAGGGTTTTGGCATTCGTTATATTTCATCGACTGACTGCAGCTCGGGAGGCACACCTCAGGGAAGAATAGGCAGGCTTTTGTCCTGGATGGGCATGCATTGAGCAATTGTTTACTCTTCGCTAAATTCAGGAGCAGCGTCATGTGTAACACTGACCAAAATTTGCCGTGTTCTTCAACTGTGAAGGTTCGTTCGATTCGGCGGATCGATTTACGTTTTTGGTCACTTAGACACAGGTGTACCGAGCAAATATATGTCGCTTTATTCCCATAATTAAGCTCAGGTTAGGGTTTACCGTGAACTGTCTGACAGTTTCAGCACTAATAGCGGCATGTGTCAAGGCTGTCCACTTTCACCATTTTTGTTTTATTTTGTCGTAGAGAAAACGGTGAATGACTGTGCAAGACTCACGAGATGTCGATGTGGACGTGCTATCTGATGGGAGACTGACTGATCTTGATTATGCTGACGACATAATGTTACTGTTTGGCAATTTTCAAGTAGCACAAACAACGCTAGACGCTATTTCGCGTTCTGCCAACTAATTCGGGATGCGCTTTGAAGCCTCAAAATGCAGAGTGCTTCTGCAGGATTGTTGTGATCACGTAGATTTGATGTTAGATAATATAGTCATGGCGGTTGTTGACCGGTTTGTATACCTGGGAAGTTGCATCGTGGGCGGCTGCGGAGGTGTAGGGAATGAAATGGAAGCGC
Organism: Paragonimus westermani; assembly: GCA_008508345.1. Taxonomy (NCBI): domain Eukaryota; kingdom Metazoa; phylum Platyhelminthes; class Trematoda; order Plagiorchiida; family Troglotrematidae; genus Paragonimus; species Paragonimus westermani. The sequence goes on along the minus strand of QNGE01002291.1, from coordinate 49,120 downwards.
CCCTCTCTAAGGCTAGGACGGTATTCGTTTATCTGGAACAGTTGTGTTGGCAGGGAGGTATCTCTCTGTAGCTTAGAGGTCGCGTATATAGGACAAGGGTGAGGGACTTATTACTTCAAGGCGCTGAAACCCTGCCGCTCAGGGTAGAAGACTTGAACCGTCTTCAAGTATTTGATCACCGATTTCTCCGTTCAATCGCTCGTATCGAGTGGCAATAGCGTGCACGTGACGAAGAGGTTAGTAGGAGGGTTTTTGGTAGTGATTGTTAAACGAGTTCTTTTTTCAATCTCTACGTTTGCACACGCTCAGATGGTTAAGTCATGTATTAGGGATGCCAGTTAGTCGTCTTCCACACCGAGGACTGATCGCTGACACTGCAACCGACTGGTGTAAGGTGCGAGGTGGACAGATAATGACCTGGCGTAGGGAAATGAAGTCGTTCACGAAGGGGTTGGCCACTGCGGGTCGTGTTAGTCTCCCGGGCTGGGGCCCTCGCTACTCACAGAATCGGTGGTTGGAGACTCTAGTTGAGCTGGCGGCTAATCGATTTCAGTGGCGTGAACGTTGTTGTTTGTTCGAGTTGTGTGTGAAGTGAGTGCATTTAATAGCGCGGGGCAGTGAAAGCCGTTAGGAAGCTGTCTTGCTGATGACGCCTTACGGTCACTTGATGATGATGAGGTTGATGATGTTGATGAACAGCGTCCATTAAGAAGTCGGAACTATGGGTAATCTGCTTCCATCACTATTGTTCACTTTTTGGTTAAGCTAATCAACGCAACGCTACGTGGTGCACAGTGTACGTGAGTACAAGTGAACCGATTTTTGTTCAGACCTTCCGTACCTACTACATTTGACCAACGTTGCTTCCATATCTGAGCAGTGATACTTCACCGCTATTTCAATGTAACCAGGTTACGCTAAGAGTGGGTGACATGTTGACCACTGTTGTATACGCGTCAAGGCCGCCTGTGCGCCCAACACTCGTGTCAAGACTCAAGCTGCGTTCTGATTGGCCGCGCCTTCAACGACCAATGGCCTATTCGTCAACGCACTTAAAAATGACGCTACCGCTTTCAGATGTGACAGCACAGTATGTGCTTCCACTGAGTCACGTGTTCTCTCTGCCGTTGTTATCGTACCTATGGCTTACTGCTGACTGATCCCGGGTAGAGACACAACTACGGTCTGTGGTAGTTTTGTCGGCTTACGTTTAAAGGCGGTTGTCAGAAAACGGGGATGTTTATACTAACCACTCAGGCGAAGCTGGTTTCATCATCTCACCTATATTCTGATGTTGCCGTTTGCAAACGTTAATTTGCCGTCAAGCATGGTTTCTCTGTGCAGAGAAATCTTGCAATATACGAAACTTGTGATAAAATAGTTATCATCAATAAATTTGCGAAGCTTTAACGATATCATCCGGTATGGTTGTCAGTTCACAATTGTCTAATCACCGCTTATCCATTAGCAATACAATCAAAAGAAAACTACTGTTACGTGGCTTATGTGGATAAAGTAGGAATTAGAGAATAGTCATCAAAGTGAGTCGTGCTTCTGTTTGTCTCTCTAACCAAACTCATACATACAGATCGATTTCCCTTCAGTGATCTGTTCGTCTGTTTTTTATCCAGTCAACACTCTGGCTGCCGAATTACTCTATGAGGAGATCGCAAAATTCGCATCTGGTACCTATGATCATCTGGTCCCAAAACTCAAGTTCATTCGAACTAAAGCGACGGTGCAAGACCACGGAGCTGTCTGCAAAGCGCGGGGTGACTCAATCTTGTTGGACGTATGCTGTGGTACTGGAACCATAGCACTCTGCCTCGCCAAGGTACCTACCCGTTTTCTTGTTTCATGTTAGTCACTAAGTCATAGACTGATCCAGAGATGTCCGTTTCTTTCATTTTTTACCGGTCATTTCTTCGAAGATATACGAAGTGTCCCTGTAAATGAGTTTATCCTGTTTGTTGTTCACGACAGTTACAAATACGTTACAAGTAATTTCCTTATTCAGACCGGTAGGAACGCGTTAGTTGACTATTACACTTTTTACGTATGCATCGTTGGACAAAGAATGGATGAGGCGGCTTACCGCACTTATATCACTGGTATTTGATGCACACATTTCATCTTGTCATCATCAGCCCTACTGCACTTTCACAGAAGGAAAAAAAATAAGTCGGTGACTTTGTGGGTACGTCGTTCAAATCAGTCCTGATCGATATACGTGGTTTCACTACGTTGTCCCACTCCTCCCTGTGGTGCACACTCACAAAACGTTCAACAATAAAATAGGAGGATGGTGATCAAACCGTTCACCAAACCTGTGTAAATCTGTGCGGTGGTTGACACTACCTATTTATTTGGACTAATAGGAGTGGCGGACAAGTCAAGAACGATCTAGTGGCTAGAGAACGTTATGAAGGAGCTGCTTAAATTACCCGGTAGGCAGTGCTGGGTTCCGATCTAGTGGAGACCTAGGTGTGTATTGGGAACGAGGTAAAACTAGATCACAGACATTGTGAATATGTACAGCTGGCAATGATCCTAAAGGGTAGTTTGAATAGAGAGCGAATCAACATGTGGCAATCGTGGCGTTTTAAGTTATCACGATGTGGTTATCAACAGTTCGACTGTACAAGTACAGTACACGGCACACAACCACTCGCCCGACACTACCTGGGGATATAAAGACGGAAATATTCCAGTCTCACTTCAAAAAACTGGCACCTCATTCTGCTTGTAGGTTTGCACACCCTCGGAAATGATGATACATCCGATCTTATATGAAGCGGTGGTGCACATTTCGTTAAATGATACGACTCGTACTAGTAGCATTTATCACGTTGCCTTTTTCAGTACAAAGTTATCGAATTGAATGTGTTAACTGACAGTGGTGGAAACGGTTGGCGATCGATTAGGACGTCAAAAGTAGATTGGTGAATCATATTTTGAGGTTGAATGAGATAGCGCGCTTACGGATACGCGGTAAGAGTTTTTGACGATGGACTGGATGAGTGATGGCATGCTTGCTCCAACATCATAAGGTAATGTATCTTCAGTTCATATTTGAATTGTTGTCCAGTCAGCAGGAAGATGTGAGCTAACCTTTCATGGTCACGCCGTCAGTCGTTTTTGTTAAAAAGGCCTTGTTACAAGAGCGTTTGCACGTTTACTTGTCCGGCCAAAATCATCAGATGACCCAAGTTAATGATGTTCCGGCCCACTGGAGGGGCCTAATACGGGCATTCAGGTCGTCTGTCAATATTAATTATGTTGGCCCACTAAACCATCCCCTAGAATGACCACGGGTTCATATTGAAGCATTTGTTTTTAAGCGCTGTCATGTCCGAAATTGACACTTTCGGACGCATGGCAACAAGTAAAACCATGATCACATTAAAGCGGTTTTCAGCAACACGTAGCGAAGCGTCGATGCAGTACTGTTCATCAACTGTGGATCACACTGTCGTTGTTTTGTGTGCTGAACTTTTTAGGGCGGATTCAGTATAGTTTTGTTGCCCGATCACGTGTTTCGTCTGCCACAACCGTGTACGTGTCACCTGGCGTGATTCTCAAAAATTAGAGGACCCATCGGTGTTCGGCCGAACTGACGTAGTTGATCGATACCGAGGAACGAGTGTACATATGTTAAAATTCACTCAACCGTGGTTGTGTTTCTCATGTTTGGTGCGTTGGGGAGGAGTGTTGCAAACGAATTTTCTCATGTATTGAATAAGCGCGTTCGTGTAGAAAATAGCGCCTATGCGCTGGGTGATCGGAGCATGTTTGTTTCTTTTGTACCTTTCATTTGCATGCCACAAGAGAAACAAGCCCCCAGCTTGTTCTGTCTCAATTTCGGAGGACCACTGGGTTTTTTGTACCTGTCGATTTATTGGTGCGCCATTCTTAACATCACCGCCCTCATGACCTTATCCTGTTTTCGCGCTTAGCATTTTGACCGCGTCATTGGTATTGAACTGGTCGCGTCCGCTGTGGAGGATGCCAAACAAAACGCTGCAGTTAACGGTATGTGTTGTGCTCATACACCCAGACATACGCAACTGGGGATGTAGTTCACATTTTCAGTCATATTGTCTCTAAGGATTTTATTCCAATTTTCCTCCAGCTGGCTTCATGGTTGTTTATCTTGCGAACGCCGTGTTGTATACATGATCCGGCATGCATGAATCACACGGCACCATAAGAACTGTAACATGGGAGATCCGCTGATAGGACGCTGTGACTTTGTTGAAACTTAGGCAGGCTATCACGAAACAGGATCGGATGTTTTTAACGTATAGGTTAATTGCTTTGGTGATTTCGTTGGCAATCTTAGCGCACCAAATCCTGGAAGTCGACGTTTGCAACCGCCCCAAGACTGCATCCAGTTTTGTTGAATCTAAAAGATTGCTCTGTTGCCACTCGATTCACTATTACTAAACTGGTACTGGTGAAATCGAAGTTGTTCGAGGTAGGGGAAGCGTTTCCCATTCGGTAATACAGTAACGGATGTATGAAATATATATTGCGCTTGCTCCATGGTACGGGGCTGAATAGTGATCGTTACAGTTAGTACACATCCGGCTATTTCTGCTGTTTTGCGAGCCCAGCTTGAATCGTCACATGCATTTAGAGGGACGGTAGAAGCAGTTAGGCGGATCATGTCTAGATGATTTTCTCCTTGACGTATTTATTTCTTGTTTTGCTAATTGATTGTGTGAGACGGTTCTCTAAAACGGTGCCTATCCTAAGCCGAAGAAATCGTTTTTTGAGAAGCCACTGACGTGCAAAAGTAAGCGATCAGAGAGGGCACCTATTCAGGGGGTCATCAACACATTTCGCATATCAAGTCTTATACACTGGAACGACCGGCGATTAGAGAGGACTCCCGGGTGATCGAACAACCACTTGTTCAAGTAGTTAGAATCTTGACTGTTATAGTTTGGAAGTTGACTGGTTTTGCTTACTAGATTAAGAACTTCACGCTCACTCAATTTTGAGCAACGACTTGTTGCAGTCGGCGGTACGCCGTTGTGTTCTTTCTCAAAATTGTTCTTGTCACTGTTACGGGAGGCAATTCTTGAAGCTATTTACGTCCTGACCAGTCTCAAGACCGATGGCGTATGGGTGCTATCCCAATTGTATATACTAATGTTAACTGTACCCGCTACCATTTTATGGGTTATTCTTGTCCTCGAGGATTCACGCTGGTCCCGGCTCATTCCTTTGGCTGGTGCGTGAAAATTTTTTCGCATGGTTGGTCAAACCTTGACTAGATGATTTTCGTACAGTATCCATCAATAGGAAATATATTTCTTCTTCGGTGAACAAGCCGGCAACCTTGTCATGCTAATGCGGATGTCACCCGATGCATAGGGTTACTTGTACAAAACTATCTCTCGGGCACGTGTGTCTACCAATCAGAAATGATCCTACTTTGTTTTAGTGATCACCGAAGGAGTAAGAGCGATATGTAGATAACACTGCTTTGTAGAGATAAGTCACGTAAATACACACTGTCTTTCAGCGTGTCCATAGACTATCACATATTATCGATCAATTAGGTATGTCTTGAGCGCAAGCTGGACGGTTCGTAATTTGTAGACAGCCACGTTCCATATAGTTGTACACTGAAGCCCTAGCAGCATTCGCTTCTGGTTGTGATGTACGAGTCTCGTTTAGTGGCCATTCGGCCCGATTTAATTGTGGTGTGAGCTTTCTATCCCCAATGGCATTGCTAGCGATCGTGATGGTCCACTTTACCTCTAACTTTTCTTATCATTTGACGTAATTTCGACACAGTTCTCTCCCGGGTCTAGCGGTTTTTTCTACCTGAATTGCACTATCCCGGATGTTTCTCACCGCACACATTTCCCCGCCTCTAACTCGTGAAAACCGTCAATGCCTAACACTCATCTTTCTCTCTGTGTATCCAGGGATCACGAACGCAACTTTCCATTGTGGATCAGCTGATAAAGTACTGAATAACTTGCTTAGCACGTTCCCAAGGGATTCGACTGTTGTTGCCGTTGTGGATCCTCCACGATCTGGACTCCGTGAGTTGTTTGTCCAGTTCATGCTTATACCTGGATTAATCTAGAATGTCACATTTCCGGGACTTTGACAACTCTTCGAACTTATTAGTTACGTTCGTCAGCCCCACAAACCACTTTGGAATTGATCGCTTAGTTTACTCACAGTGACGCAACATACATTGTTACATCTTTGATTATCAATAAGTATTCGGGAATGTACATTTTTGTGAGTTGTGCATTGCATATTTCAAGTGAGCTTTCGTGTTCGGTTTCTCCGTTTTAATTTATTCTCTGTATTTTTAGCCATGACCACTCCTGTAACCCACGTTCATCGGTCTTTGTCTGTATCCGCTTCTAATCATTCTAAGCTGGTAACCATCGTTTGTTGTTTCCTACCATTTTGACCGATGCTGGCTATGTAATGGGCCTACTCACATGTTACGTTTTCTTTATGTCGTGAGCTGATTGACCGAATCATGCAAACCGAATTGTCGCACAAGTGAATCTTTGTAAAATGCTACTTCGCATCTTCTCACGTGCTCTCTGGTCCGTCACACCTGTCTTGCTCTGGACAGTTGTGACAACAATTGCTTGTACGTTCGCCTTACTTTTAGTTACAACTCGGTTGTTCGTTTGCAAGGTGTAGACACCTTGATGTTGAATGTTTGGATATGGACGTAGCTATTTTTGGTAGTTAGATCCCCTCTCGTTCCCTTCCTGTTTTCATCTCTTCCTCTATAGAGTTTGCTTTTCTTCTTCATGGTTGTGTGGCAGTTAAGCATCCGAGCTTCACACTGATGTATTACTATCTGTGACGATGATGATGTGTGTTTGAGCCACCAAGGTAACTGGATCTCCGCCTGCCAAATGTCCGTTGCTGTGTCTATGGACTAAAAGTGGTGTGAAACGGCTAAAAAGTGAGGACTACAGACTGAAAACGATAACGAGTGGGAAGACCTACAAACTCAAGATATATTGACTAGCTACACTTCAGCAGTAGTGCATATACTTGCCGCGGCCAAAAGTTGTACTACAGTCCATGTGCTTTTGTGGCATGCATATTGACTGCTGATTTTAAACAAGATTTTACAGAATTACTTTCAAGTATTCAGGCGTAATACCTTGTGAGGAGTTTCAAGTCTCCTGCTTGCCTCAAAGGGTGACCAACTAACTGCCATCTTAACACTAGGGAGTCTCTAACTGAGCGCTTCTTCTCCGAATTGTCTGACGAGAAAATTTTGTCTGAATGCGTAACCTACAACCCAGTATGAATGGCGTTCAGCATGTTCTCATTTCATGGTGCGCACCCGTAGCTTTTATAGACTTGGTGCCCCGTCCTATTGTTTTTCACTAGGTAGTGCTCACTGGCGTGTGTTTCAAACCAGTGTTCACTATGCCATGATTACTAATGGTGATGTTCATCTCAAGGGATACGGATAGGACTGGTGGACAGGCAACCTGTAGATTCTCCGCCTCGTCTGATGGGTTTGGTTCGATGCGCAATCATTTTGCTTCCATCTGGTAGATGCAGACAAAATTGACGCCACTCAAGGTATCTGCTTTTGTGCCTGGGTACATGAAAACAAAGTATTAGAATGTGATTGAGTTACAACTTTCTTCTCACTCCGTTTACGCGTTTCGGACTACCAATTTTTCTCTGCATTGACCAAGGTTACAAGGGCTCAGAACCGATACATAGTGGTTCTTGATGCTCACCCTCGAACCGACAGTCCACGGCAAGTTTCGTCCTTGTTTAGACTCAGGTAAAAATCGCCCGAACGGAGGAACACACCAGCAACCCTTTGCGTTACGGAGGGAAAAAGCCGATGGCGAAGTATCGATGTGAGAGTGAGAATCAAGAATAATTTTGTAGGGCATTAGGGTGTTTAGCTTGAAGGCATTCCGCTACTATGTTAGACAACCACATCAAGGCATTTCTATGTGAAGCCATACTTCTAGTGGTTCGCGAGCAACCAGTAAGCTGTGGTTCCAAAAGCTGTGATACCCCTGGTCCACACATGATCAGACTGTCTGTTCAGACCTTCAGAATAACGCTAGTGTTGCAGGTGGTGTGAATTTGAAAGCTTTCTCTGCGTGTTGTGGTCTCATCGTACCTGCCAGAGGGGCTTAGCAACCCCCATCTGTCGAATATACTTGTAGCTGCCCGTAAAACACAGGAATACATAAGCAGAGATTTGCAGTAAACGGACGTTATCACGGATCACTAATGGCATTCCATGCATATGGGTGAACAGAATTTCTTCGGGAAAAATTTTAGTGAAGCACAAACCTGTTACAAAGGTGGTTAAACCGAAATATATGCAACAATCCTGCTTATCTGGAACTCGTTTGATTTGATCACAAATGGGTTCAATGGATCACCAAGTGAGCCTGCAACGGCATCTCAGTTACAGGTCAATCATCGCGTCGGCTACCCTCAGAACAATGAACCTCTTCCACAAAAATCCGACCGACATTGCGACACTATTCGCCAGTCAAACAACCAGTTTACAAAAAGTTCAGAAACCACAGCAGTCCTCCTCCGAATGGAAATTCCTCTTGATATATGGAATGTTTCATTGTCATGAGTTCATGTTTACTAAATAGCATCCTTTCAATTCGTACGGCGTATCCAAGTTGGATCAGTTAGCTCAACAGATTTTTATTCATTGCTAGGTAATGTGCACAGTGTAATCACTGCAGAGCATGTAGGCAGAATGTGCCACCGTTACTTTGTTTCGGTCCTTCTGATTGAATTTTTCTCGGTCGACCTTTTTGGTTTCACAATTTCCTGTAAGCCTATCGATCCGCTTTCCAATTGAATGTGACTGATCGAGAACGATTTGTGGGCTATCGGCTGGTTCACATAATTGTTCGCTCGCGTGCACTAAATGTCTGTCGTTGTCGTGCTTTTGTTCACTCTGCTCTTTCAGATATACCACTTTTACTTTTCAGACGCTGCTGTCGTCCAGTGCTTACGCCGCTGTGTCCGCCTTCAGAGAATCATTTTCGTTTCGTGCAATTTGGAGGCAGCAATGCAAGATTTTGTCGAGTAAGACAGCCATCCTGTTGTTAATTTTGCCGCAGTTTTATGTTCACTAAGGGGCGTTATGACAGATTTCATAATTTAGGGTGGTACATCCTATGGTATAAATCTTGGTTTCGACTGGACTTCAACTAGTGACAGAAACCACATGTTCTCATGCCACATGTGTTCTAATAATCGATCCCTGAAACCTTGTCAGGATCTCCTATTCAAACACAGTTACCCACTTATCCTACTGTCATGCAGAACTTACGACAAGATCCAGACTATAGGTTACCCCGATGGGATCACCTAAGCAGTTAACGTTAGTATCAGCCAACTCCCTTGTTTTTATCAGTTATGTATGTATCCTGTGTGAACTAGTACCCACTGTGCCTGCACGATAACGTGTTTGATTAACAGAATGACGGCTCCACGTTCATGAGCTGGCGCGCTGGAGGTGAAACGCGCTTATTACAGTCGCAATTGTTTTTCCCCACTTCATTCTTCTGTCACGAGTTCCCAATCAATCGTAGTTAGTATTTGTGAAGCTGTGTCAATACGACACCGGCATTTCACAAACCAGTACAAACGAAGTTGAATTGGTAAGCCAACGCCAGACCAGATCGCATGCGTAAGCCTGCGACACGGCTAGGTCGAACTCAACGCTGCTCACACGCTTCCTTGGTCTTATCCTTTCGGGTGCGATGTGCGTGTCTAACTGCTTCCAGCCTCTTGTGTTGGAGCAAATTCGCCATTGTGATTCGCCTTCGGTCATTGGAGCCAGCTGGACTGGATTGGGGTTCTACCACTTTGTTTAGTCCATCGAAGGCCCTCTCATTTCTTGATGGAATTTTTCGTGAGAAACATTGTTGTGGCATTGATTTTAGTGTTTGTTGTGTATTTACTGTTTTACTTTCGTTAGGGATAACCTCAAGCATTCTATTAAGCATCGGCATCTCGATGGTTGCCTACGCCCTTGAAAGCACTATGAACCATTGATCGATCGACCGTAATGTTATAGAGAACGTCACTGTTTCACAACAACACATATTTGGAGTGTGTATTTATGTAACATTTCGAGCCCTGTCTTAAAAAGCACCTCAAGCGACTGACTGATACCGGATTGATGCAACTGTTTTCAGCGCGTTTGTCGTGCAGTTTCACTGTCAGCATACACCGATCGAATCATGTTCCAGGGTCTCCGTTGGGTCAGTATTCCAAGTACAGTACGTGGCGATTGAAATTGAGTTCCACATGTAAGCACCTCACATATCGGCTCCTCACTTTGCTAACGGGTCCTCAGTTATGGCTGTGCGGAGTTTGTTTTCGGAAGGGATCCAGACACAGCACATCTTAAAGATGTTGAAAGTAGACAAGAAAATTGTACAGGCGTGCATCCTATTTATCAAGGTTCTGGAGGTTTCGCACATGCTTGGAGTACCCTTATGATGACTTGGAGACGTGCGTTAGTCTTTGTGAACCGTAATTTCACCGGATTCATATATAGATCAGGAATATTGTCATGCGCAGTGATAATATTCATGGGAACAGCTACAACCCTCATCTATGAGCCCAGATGAAATTCGCACAAGCCCTACACTTTCTGTGGCCAACCATGCGTAAACCGCCTAAACCTCACGTATATATTATGTCGATTAACACGTTGCCGCATGTTCGCCACGTGTTTCACGCCAACACAACACAACCACACACAAACAAAACCCACAATCACCCGGTTAGAACAGTTCTCCTGACTAATGTCATTGAGTGATATCATTGAAGAAGTGTACCGTAATATCGCAGAATGTCATCTGTTCTGAAGTATTGGTTCTTGCTGAGCGATTACTTGCGACTTCGTCTGGCGCAGGGTGATCTCCGTTACTTACCCGCTGCTGCCACCCGATACGAGCGGTTGAACGCAAACATCAGTGGTCAGTTAAGTGAAGAGGGTTCACGTGAGCGGCCAAGTTCCGCTGTCGTAAAGTAATACAGCCCTCACTGCCGCCTATTATACATGATCCTTAAGTTTCAGAGAGATACCTCTCTGCCATAACAAATGTCCCAGATTAGCGAACGTCGTCCTAACCTTAGAGATGCGCACTTCTATTTCATTCCCTAAACATAAACCGTTGCCGCTGGTGCAGATTCCCAAGTACACAAACCGGGCAGCAATATCCGTAACTTCGGTATCCAACATTAAATCTACGTAATCACAACAGGCTTCAAAGCGCATCCCGAATTAGCTGGCAGAACGCGAAATAGCGTCTAGCGTTGTTTGTGCTACTTGAAAATTGCCAAACAGTAACATTATGTCGTCAGCATAATCAAGATCAGTCAGTCTCCCATCAGATAGCACGTCCACATCGACATCTCGTGAGTCTTGCACAGTCATTCACCGTTTTCTCTACGACAAAGTAAAACAAAAATGGTGAAAGTGGACAGCCTTGACACATGCCGCTATTAGTGCTGAAACTGTCAGACAGTTCACGGTGAACCCTAACCTGAGGTGAATTATGAGAATGAAGTGCCGACAGTGTATTAACACTCTTGGTCGGTGGTACAGATGACGCTGCTCCAGAATTCGGTGGAGATTAGAAGCTTGATCAATTCACGGCTTCCTAGGACAAAACACTGCCTAGTCTCTCTCAATGTTTGCCTCCTGAGTTGCAATGAGTCGACAAAATATAACGGATGACAGAACTCTAGTAATGACTGCGGTCAAAATAATTCCTCTGTGAGTAGGACGCGGGTGTTTGACTGATTGTCAGACGAGTTCTTCTGTTCATTCCTTACATTTGCACAGACTTAGATGGTTGTGTCGTGTACTAAGGACGCCAGCCAGTTGTCTGCCACATCGAACACTCTACCGACGCTGCGGCCGACTGGCCTGCGGTGCGAGGTGGACAGAGGATGACCTGGCGTGGAGAAATGAAATCGTTCACGAAGAGGTTGGCCACTGTAGGTTGGGTTCACCTTCCAGGCTGGGGATCTCGTGATTCCTAGAGTCGGTGGCTTGAGATGTTAGATGAGGTTGCGGCTGATCGGACTTATTAGCGTGAATGTTGTCGCTGTTTGGCCGAATCGTCTGTGAACTGAGTGCATTTAATGGCACGGGGCAGTGAGAGCCGTAAGAAGCTGTCTTGCTGATGACGCTTTACTTTCGCTTATAGCTTGGTTATTTGTTTGCACAGTTGTCCGTGATGATGGGTCTTCACTGAAAAAAACTTTTGTCAATAATTTCGGCAGAAGATGAAAAGAAGATGGCTCTTATCTGATCCGAGTAACAGCAACAATCGAAGGTATGCCACAAAGAGCCAAACAGAAAATCGACGCACGTGGCAGCAACGCGTACTGTTAAGTGGATTGCTCACCTTTCTCGATAAACTTAATGCGCGCATCTGTCTTTACCAAGCGCAGTTATAGCGAGAGCAGAAAAGCGAATCGTTATAAATGAAAGTCCAGTCTATATTAAGAAAAAATTTCGTGACCGAGCATGCCGTTTGTCATGGCGACCTTTCATTGTGGCGGCGCTGAACTGTATATGTGCTTGTAAACTATCAGTACATCAGAGTTGATATATCGAAAATCCTAACAAGAACATTCAAGATTGTCACTCCAACGTTTCGTATGCAGCTGCGACACAGAAAACGTTAGTTTCAATTCACCTAATCGCCCCTTTTGATTTTTTTCATTGTACATCGCTGCTCCAAAACTGCACCATCTGTGGTCTGCCAATGTACGCTTTCTCATTGTTCTTATGCTGTTTTTGTACTGGTAGCAGTCGCACCGGCGAATACGGCCGTTTTTGGTTTGGCCAACGTATGCAGATTTTACGCCCGTGAACTACAGCAGAATTCTTCTGCATGACGTACTCAATTTCCTGTTTGTTGAATACTTTCTCATTGACTTCTCAAGCAGAAATGGTGTGGCAAATTCCAGGCTCAACTTTCGTTCAAGTTCCTCAACCGATAGTCGTCCTTCGGCCAAGACCGACCCTTTCAATGCGGCAGTATGTATTGTCACGTATAGTCCGATACAAGATCTTAAGCCATCACAGTTGGGTCTCTAACGGTCGCAATTGGCTCTCATAGTACAAGGAGTACTTTATCGCAATCTTGAAAGCATAGTTACGTCATTGGCTTCCTCTGTCTTCAAAAAAGACTTCAGTCACTTTTCTGGTTATTCTGTCTCTTTCAGTTTCGTTCGTCCCACGTCTAATCGTTTCCAGGGTGCTCCTTTCGTTCCGCTCCTGGCTGAACCAGTGGATCTCTTCCCACAAACACGACATATTGAGGTCATTCTTCTGCTTCAGCGTGTGTGTGGCGGAGAACAGGATAAAATTGTCTAATAAATACGTATTTCCTATGAAATATCGCCCATTTTGTTTTGTTCATGTGCATCTTGTTGGGATTATAACGTTTCGCTTGAAATGCAGATAATGAGTAACCCTTTAAACCTTACTCGAAAACTCACGAACGTGGATAGTACATACTGTCCGTTTGTCGGTGTGTATGAACATCCAAATTTGGGATGTGGCCCTCAAACGTGAAGCCAACAGACTGGAGAGCACAGCTGAACGTGTTGAGTATCATGGGAATTTGGTAACACAGCTAGTGGTGACAACTAAAGCATCCACCAATAGACTGATAGATGAGCACGATCTGTTCAAACCTCGTTGTGAAAGTGTCGCTTAATGGTGGTCCGAGTGGGAATTGCATCGTTATGGCATTCGTCTGTTAGCATAACACGTCGCTGAATGGCAGTTTTACGTCTAAAGCGCGTTCAAGTTCGGTCTGAAGCATGTAATCGCACAGTCAACAGTACGTTTGTGCAAAGGATGCTGCTTCTAATGTGAGCTCTTGTGAACAGGCTTAGCAGGGTAATCGCTGTTCGAAAGAGCCTAAGCACTTTCACCGGCCACTTGAATTGAGTGGTGTGGTAAATTCACGAGCGAACTGGCAAATCAGGGATGTGGACTATTAGTAATCCGCAATAGCAGATCTGGGAGAATACTCTTTGATATCGTCTCTTCTCGGCATTATTTCCACAGGGGTGATCGGTGTGGGAGGAACGTTACCCCCTACCCTAAGAGCACTGCCTGAAGCAGGACGGCTTTTGTTGTCTTGACTCAACTCTTAAAACGAAAACGGTCAAACTGATCTTCACGGTTCCCTACCGTTGATTACAAATGGCGATCATCCTTTGTCAATTATCACGCTTGAATTTCCTTAGTGCACACACTGGGGAACAACGCTCAGCGCCTTCCATTGACACAGCTAGCACGTATTGCCAACCCTCCAAGCGTCAACCGTTTTTGAATGCTCAAAATCAGTTGACGGTCACTTTCCCATACCGTGGGTTTGGGTGTGCTTAGGTTCCACGTTTTAAATCACTTCACATGTTCTCCATTTGAAAGCATTCTTTAGCCTGAGGAATTCACGGTTCTAGCATCAGTTTGCGAATAACGAGCAGTTGTTTCTTGGTGACGTTTCGTCCCCAACTTGATCAGATTAGGCGAGTCGTATACAAATCAGGAGCTGCTCAAAGCAGTCATGTCCCAAGTAACTATGATGTCGGTGGTTATTGACCAAGTGAGTCAGCGACAAGTTCCCGCTGGGAATAATGATCACTTATGGGTGCCGCATGAGATCCAGACAGGAATGAGATCGGTACAACCAGTCGGTGAGATTTTGGAGGATAACCGTCATCGTTTCACTTGAACTCGCCAAATGTGGTACCATTCGTACTCGACTTTTATTCAATGGGGCGTTGGCCGCCAGGGATATCATCACATATGAAGGCTGAATATTATCAGGTCGACAGACCCTACACAGTAACTGAGTAACCGGTGTTCAAACACGCAATCGCGTGTGATTTGTAGTCAAAGTCGTCACCCTCGAGCTGTACTATTTGTGAAGGGATGGTCGATGTGCTACGCCTTCATCCAAGAGACGGGTGGCCTGAGCAGTTCTGCCTATCACAGCTGCTCGTTGGTTAGTGGATACTCCTTTTTTGCCCCCATTCGCAAAATCTTATTTCACATTGATAAACACGACGCTCAAACTGTTCAACTTCATTCGTACTAAATTTGGTGCGGATATCTTACAACTTATTTCACATTGCTCGAAAGCTTCCTTCGGACTGCCCGAAACGTTAGAAAGTACTTCAGTGAATATACCAACAATGTACCCCATCGATGTTGATTCTTTTCAAACTGCTCGATTCTGAGACAGAACTACGTCTTTTGTTGCATTATGCACCAGATATTCGATTTGATTTCCAAGGACTTGCGTACACAGAAAAGTGGCGTGGCTGTCATTAATCCGTCAAGTCCAACACCAGCGAACATCTTTGAAGGAATGGCCGGGCAGCAGATTCCCGGTAATATTGCTGTACACACGATACTTTGGTGATGTTTTGTTTCTGGCTGATGATTACCCTTCCAATCAGTTGGGTAACATTCATCCGAACTATTCTGTTTCATAAATTTGGCTTGAGCAACAGCTTAGCGCTTTTAAATATAATTACTATCAGACGTAGAACTTTGCAGTGGTCAGTCTATCATAAAACAGCATAGGACTGTCAGCGTCTTTGGTCCTCTAGTTTTGTTCTAGTTGTATACAAAAGTGGAGGACAAGGTGGCGAATGACCTTTGTGCACTTTAAGGTCGCTGTACTCGAAAAGCTTGTAGGTACACTAAATTCAAACCACCAGAGGACCAGCTCTCCTAGTTACCGGCGTGGTTCGTTTAGCCCTTCTACCTCTTATTTTCCGTACCAGTTCACACAGAGTTGCAGTGACGTTTACATGGGAAAACCAGATCGATGGTCACCTCACCGAACTGTCGATCACTTCCGCATCTTACGAGGATGAGTGGTGTGTTATGCGACAAGAACTGGGTGACAGCAACACTTAAACGACCGTTTATAAAATCCGACGCCTAGTTCTAATGGGCACACGTGTGGTGTTGCTGCTAAGTGGCTCTGGGCGAACAGGCACGGATTTTCGGAATAGACCCTAACAGGTCTAATCACAAAAGAGCGTTGGACCAGATGACACTTATATAGGTGCGTCTCTGGTTCATCAAGAGTAGTGGATTGGTGGTGTGCATTACTTCGGTAATATCGCCGACTACTGGGATCAAATTCTGGTCCTCTCGGCAGCCTCATTCTGGATCTGAGCATCTTAATGGTTTCTAGTCTTTACATGCGGTTACCGTCAGATGACAGTTTGACAGGCAAAAACTGGTGGACTGTCAGCGTGCCAAAGAGTAACGGATATGACAGAGCTTGGACGCTAGTCGAACGCTAAAGTTCACGTTAACTCGTTAGTAGACGCGGAAATTTATCTGCGTACGTCGCAATGGGCGTGCAAAAACCAACTCAGCGTCTTACCTGAAACAATTCCGAGGACGTATATGCGCTGAGTGGTTGCACCTAATTTAATCACTAAACGTGGCGGGAATAAGAGTGTAAACTGAACACCACATCGCGGCCTTCGTACTCAGACGTATTTGTCAACCTGCCCCCTTTGAAGAGGCAAAAATTCTACTTTGCTTATTATGAATGTTCACCACAAGTGATGACAACTGAGGAATTGGACATGATGCTTCTGTCGTACTACCTCCTGAGGACGTGGATCGGCGTTCCAATCCAGATCGCGCAAGAGCTACACAATACTACCAAAGTCGACCAGGACAGAACCTTGAATCACTGAACGCGGACGATGCTATCAAATACCAGTGGTACTGATCTATGTATCGGCATATCACTATATGCACAGCAATGTGTCAGTAAAGTTGTCACGATCTAAGGAAATTGCTTAGTGCTTGTACTTTTACATTCAGCCTAAAATAAGATACATGAAGTTGGACGTAATGATGATAAGCATTACCGATTAAGATGCCTTTCCAAGTTGAGCAGCTTTTCCAACCGACAATCCCGGTACTGGTGACGTCCATGACCAAAGCCTAATTAGCGGTAGCCACGGTTTCTCAAACCCACACCTGATGGAAAACTAGCTCGAACACAGGCACTACGAGTCCTGAATGCTTTTCACACTGTGGAATTAAACGAATGCTTGAACACAAGCACACTGCATACAAACAACCGGTGCTCGCTGCCCTTGTCAACCAGCTGATTCCTAGGTTTTCCATCCGTCAATTCTTTTCGCACATGAATGGTTCATGTACTCTTTCCACCTGATGACAGTCACATCGTCTGTCTCTATTACATACCCCAGTGTTCCAAGAAAAATTGATTACACAGGAAATTAGCGTTAATATCACGATTCGGAGTGGTAGAGAAATTATGACAAAAAATTAAATCATGTGTGAGTATGTACATACCAGAAAGCACTGAGTAACGATACCAGAATTCGAATGACAATAAGTAAAGAGATCAACGAATTTGGCGCCGTAATGCACTGATACGTTCCTGTAGAATACGGTTTCCTTTACCGGCACGTTCCAGAATGAAACAAAGGTCGGTGTCCGATTTTTCACGTACAGCCGCGTGAATAGCCTCCTCAAGTTGTCTGAAACCAAAAATACCCATGGCGCATAGTGAGCAGCTCTCTGGAATGATGCACACTTTGAACAGAGAGAAGCACATTGTGAACGCGAGCTTAAGTCACTTCGTGATCTGGCAGGATACCATCCCAGTAACCATAGTAGTTCTTTCACTGACTGCGAGACCCACTTACTTCTACACAATGCGGAGTGCAATGCCACAATGAACCGAATTTAGATACGATCGGATTGCAATTACAGAGAAAACCGCCAAAAATAGCGAACTGGCTAGTGTTTAGATAGCAACGCAGCTATTCACAGTATGTACCTAACTGGAATGGCTAGTGTTTTAGTGCAGACCTGTATCATCAGCACTGAACTTCAAGACGTTCGCAACGATGTTACACACATTTGTGTTAGGTTGGCGTCGATTATGTCAATTAGACAACATGGACATCAAGTTCAATGTGACATTAGTTGAATGAAATCAGCGGTGAAGCAATCGGATGCGAACTTTTCAAAAATAGGACTGGAGTATGAACGGACCGTTGTAATCACCATACAACGAACAAAATTCCGTTTTCTGAATGAAGGCAATCGTTTAAGTCTTTATGCTGTAACAGAGGTTAAGGAAATATGGAGTTATTGATGAGTAGTCGGGGATTTCGTTTATTTTCAAGTTAACCATCACTCACATTTGATCGCAGCCTTCGCATTAAGATAGACTTTCCAGCCAGCCTCTTTTGCAAAGAAGCACTAGACTCGAGTTTCGCTCTCATTAGAGCTCGTCAGTAGTGCATATCCTTGCCACGGCCGGGATCTGAACTCCGGCAACTCCATATTGAACGTTCAGATTTGATAATTCGGTCGTGCCTAATGTGAGGTCAATGACGCAGTGGTCAACACGGTTGCCTCATGATTGGAATGGGCCTCCCTGACGTGGTTCAACTTTTTATGCCTAGCATCCGATTGGTTTCAACAGCTCCTGGAAAGGTATGACAGTGTTGTGGTTCGACCCTGTTGTATCCTTGTGACGCGGGTACTTGTCTGATTTACCATGCGTCAGTCACTTTGGTTTGTCGACACCTGATTGTGTTGAGTCATGTGGATTGGTGATATTCAGCCTATTGACACTAAACTGTTACTTCTTGGAATACGATTGGGGTTTCTGTTTGTACCTACATACATCCGCACAGGCTTATGTGGGTAGAGAATAGACCAACTGTATTACTGTCGCACAGCATAACACCGCGTGAAGAGTAGTCAACGCCAAAGGATCCGACTGATCCCATGCAAACATAGTAATGTCGGTAAACCTCAGTCTACTGAATGCTGGAGCCTCATCTTGATACTAGAGGGTCTTAGCGTGTACAGTCTCACGACAGAGTGGTGTGCCCGCTACACTGCCGTGCAACACTTTATTCGACACGATAATGGGGCCCCAAATTGAATCATTACCTCACAGTCGAATTTTTGTCGAGGATAATTCCTGAGCGTTTTTCCACATCAATGATACTTACTAGTTCGTGGATCCAGTTACGTGTGTTGTGAGACAATAGCTGAATGCGTGGGCGCTAATGAGCACAGGCTCTTTGTAATCGAGGTACACCCATACAATTAGAAAAATCGACGCCGTACAAACACGGTCGACATGGTTTACATACTTGTCTGACTCAGTTCATGGATGATTGCAGTTATTTAATGATCACTGAAATCTTCTGAAATCAGGTGAATACTGTGCGACTGTTAATAATACCCATAGGACATGATACAAACAACTGTAGTGACTACCAACATCCAGCTATTCAAGGTTCACAAACTTTACAAATAAGTCGGAAGAGTCCCACTAGTGGAAAACGTGGGTTTCACGTGGAGTCGAGCTAACGAAGGGAAGCGCGTGCTCCTATGGTGCACCTGTTCCACCAGCTTGGGTCTGAAGCTCGCGCAGATCTCCGAGTTCTCTTACACGTATACCGACCCGTAAAATTGTCAGAGAATCCGCCACATGTTTTGGAAGGTAAACGTCCCCGGCAGGATTGTTCAGGCATTTTGCATTAGAATCTACCAACGATGCAACGAATAGTCATGAGAAGTAGTTGAAACGTTGGGTGTTACAGATTGCCCGTAATGTTGTGTTATTCTCATTCCAATTACGGATGCAATCAAACATAGAGTTATGTTACTAATGAGTAATATGGCAAAATTGTTAACCTGGGTCTCCGCTGGATTCGAACCGGAGATACGGCCATGTAACTTTAAGCGATATGTGTTCTATCGGTTGCGCTACGAAACCACGGTGATAGTTAAGAAATCTAAATATTTCATGATTAGGTTGCTTCCGAATTAACAAGTCTGTCACACTACTTATACGTGGAATTCAGGTAATTAATTTTTACAGGTATGCCCCAAGCTCTTTCCAAACATCTATAGTCTACTTTTCTGTGTAGTCGATGTACACGTAGTAGCCTATTAGTCGTATTGTTCTCCTGTACTTTTCAAGTCTCTGAATGAAAGAATTCAATGATCTCCAAAAATTCCTGGAACGCTCAATTGCAGTAGCAGGGTTCCCGTTCTTACCTCAATGAATTGGCCATTTTTGCGTTATCTCAGACCCTTCGGACCGTTAGCTTCAGAATTTCTACCAAATGCTAGTCGTGTCATTTACGCTAACCATCTTGACTGTACAGCTACGTTTGGGTATGATTTTTTTGTGAAAGTAATCGCCGACGTTTCAACACGTCCGACATTACTTTTCCGTGGCTCGGTATCAATTTAAGACACATGAAGTGGTTTCTTTGATGTTGCTCTAAGCCTCCAGGGCGACACAGGTTAAGCGGACCGCGCCGATGCAATGAAACAATACGTAACCGAATACACTGTACTATGTGACGGTTTTCACTGACGTGCTTTCTAATCGAATCGGGTCAATCACCGCTCACTTGCATTACTGAGGAATGGCTACGCTCGCCAAAGCGTTTTTTCTGAGTCAAAACACTTCATTGCATTACGATCCGACTAGAGCGATACACTGATTGTCGCTGCTCCAACCCGGTCGGAAAAGCATGTCATCGCACTTGGTTTGGACTGGTCTAAAGGTGCAGAACAATACCAGAGAAAATCCTTGGAACAGACAACGAGTTCCGGAAAAGTGATATCGAGACAGAAAGCGATATCAGACGTCCGTTAAAAACTTGATTGTGAAAACAATGAATACTTCATTTCTGAGATGCACAAATCAATTTACTGGTCACCTCATGTACAGTCAAATTAGCATTTGGACTAGAATCGACAACAGAATGGTGTGACAGCTTCAGATATTGTCCTTGCTAAGTAGGTGAAGAAAGGGTTCACAATTGTGGAAAGAGGTAACTGCGAAACAAACGTTGGTCGGTGACGTATCAAGAGGCAGTCGGCAGTTTTTCTGGCAATTGTAAGGGTGCACGTCTTGATTAGTAGCATAGACTCAAATGATGCAAAAACGGTGGCAGCTCCCAAGCTTATTTTGAACTTCAGTTCAAACTCCATGCTGGCAACCGATGAGTCATCAGCGCAAGAGACATGAATCTAAGTTAATGAGTGATAATGCCGGTTAAACTTCAGGATGGACGGATAGACCAGGCTGAGCACTAATGAAGAATCTGCGGGCCACAAGCAGTTAAATCAATAATGCAACGTGGGCGTTAGAAAATTTCTCTCAGCGCAACCTCATTTAAATCGTTCAAAAACACAATCCACTATTTTGCTAATCCCTTACTGAGTAACAGCCCGCCGAAGTTCGATTGTGCTCATATACACGTTGAGACTAAATCGGACAGTCAGCAGACACGTAGACTTAGCTCAGAGCGAGCTCCTCCACCGGCTCAAAAACGGTTGGTGTTTTCACCTTAAACATTTCTTTTTTACTTTAAAATACAATATCATACATGAGTTGGACAGTTGAAGATGCGGATACGGTAGCATTCTCACCTACAACTCGGTTGCTTGTTAGTCTACAAGATGCAGGCACTCCGATTTTGCATGTACAGGTTGTTGTTTGCGAATTAAGTGTCACCATCAAAACCTCCACCTTCAAGAGTTGTATGGCAGTCAGGGACCGTAGAGTACAAAAATCACCATGGAGAGTTGATCGCGTTCCCTATAGGGAATTGGGACCAACTTAAGTAACAACTTTCGTACTATCGAACAGAACCGTTTTGGAGGTCCTTACGGATTCGTTGCAACTTTGATGGTCTTAAGAATAATCGAGACTTAAATTAAAACTGACACATCACAGGCAATATACCTGCTGAAACGAGTATGGTGTACATATATTCCGAACGTTCTCCGGCGAATATTGACTTAACAATCCTTAGTTTCTTAACAAAATGTAGATACGATGCAAGCGAGCACAAATACTGCACTCTGCAGACGCTAAGAACAACATCGCTTACCCACACAAGAGCCAGAACCGTACCCGACGCTCTGCAGGTAGACGTGGAATCAATTTCTGAGCCTCTTCAAAATGATTCCCATCAATACATATTTTGATAAGCGTCTGAAGAGAATGAGTATATCTTAAGGTGAATAAAGATTACACGTGATATCAACAGGGTAACAAACAGGAATTGGATAACCTTGTTCATGAATGAAACAAACAATTCGCAAGTATTAGCAGGTGAGCACAATGCTACATGATGGATGTCATAGAATACACATACAAAGCGTTTAATGTGGCAACGTATCAAGTAATGTATTCAGAAGAGCCCAGTCAAGGATGCAAGTTGACAAAGAAACTTTCTTACTCACTCGGCAGTGTCAGCCCCGTTAATTTTAACGGTAATTTATTCTATAATCATATTTTGGCGGATTCATGTTCCGTAATAAAAATAACATATACAGACGGGTAAGCTAACATAGAAAATATGGAACATCATTGACTTGAACGTGAAAATGCATTGCTTCCAGTCGCCAACCCCCTAATAATGGCCATGAACCCGACTAGACGGTGCTGTATTTCGAGCTGCCATTCACCCCACAACTGACCAATAAATTCTAGAAAATTCCACTGAAACGAAAAGGATATAATGATTAGACTAAGATTAAATAAAGGAACTCACAACGTTGTGCATATCCACATACTACCGACTGTCCTATCGGACAGTGTTCAACCCAAACCATCTAGATGATCACGAAATCCGCAACCGGGCGAGTGACACCC
The DNA here is from genome assembly GCA_008508345.1 of Paragonimus westermani. Taxonomy (NCBI): domain Eukaryota; kingdom Metazoa; phylum Platyhelminthes; class Trematoda; order Plagiorchiida; family Troglotrematidae; genus Paragonimus; species Paragonimus westermani. The sequence goes on along the minus strand of QNGE01002291.1, from coordinate 26,345 downwards.
ATTCACTTTACTTACAGTAGTAACGGTGATCCTAATATCTTCTGGTCACATTGTTGCACCGCCACTCAGTAGTTTTATCCAGTGGCTGACGGTCTCCTTGAATAATGCCCGAAGCAGTAAACAATCGGATGACATACGGAGTATGTGACCCAACCAGATCATTTAGGGTGATTATTGTGAAACTGCAGAACTAAATCTCGTATCAATAAATCGAAGCAATCATCAATCGGTCAGGCTAAACAATACCTCAATGCTGACAGGCGGTCGCTTCGCTTTTGTCATTTTCTCCACTTCTACCCAACAGTCATTTTGCACAGCCAAACCGATCAGACGCAAGTGTGCATAGCGTTTTTCAGACACACGAAATTCACGACGCAATTGATCCGCTAGTCGTTCGTCTTGAGGCACAGCCAACAAACGTGCCAATGTAGTGTTCAACGACTGACCAATCCATAATTTATCTTGCACACTGCTCGGTCGAATCACAGGGACTATTAACGGAGAAGCGTTCAATGTGGCTGAATTTGTATCGACTGCCTGTGGTGAGTCGAACACAGGTGCTTGGACTTCCTGTTTCTCCAGTTTGCTTTGGAACCGCAGCAAGCGAACGGCAGCGTTGCATTCCTAACGGAAAGGAAGGAAATAAACAGGGTTATTTTGAGGCATGCTACCTGCTACGTAGTAAAGTGCGTTGCCAGCTCAGATTGCATTTCTTACTGTTATTATCTTGGGATTAGAGAAAGATTAAAAAACGGTTGGTGTGAAATATTGGTTTGAATCCGAACACAAAAAGGACAACAAAAATCAGTATTACTGCTGTCCACAAATTCAGCACAGTTAAAATTGCTTCAATGCATGGAATATTGTTGAGAACTTTTCAGCATTCTGAATAGTCAGTCAGACATATGTATAACTCAACTCAGATGTGAATATTTGGTTGATACATCCGCAAAAAGCCAACGAACGCTTGCCATTACAGTAGAAATCATAGAAAAAATAGGAACAAAAATGCTATGAGAAAGACTCAACAGTAATGGATGTAGATGGCGTGGCATCAGCAACACAAATAAGTACACAGCTTGACAAAACGACTGCCATCATTTTGTGGATAGCTCACAGGATCGTGTTTTCGACCACGGCTCTGTCGTAACATGTTGCCATGTGATCTGCGCTTTGCGATAGATCCCACTCTCCGACAAATCGGTCAGCAAGCTGCTCTGTCAAGTACTCTCCCAAGTCTGGAGCTTGATGTGTGCTGTGTGTCGGAGACACGAGTCTACGATTCTAGCGCAGTTATCCATTTGAGCTCACCTCTAGATAGCTGTCGATCCAAGCGCTTCTGTCTCAGGGTTTCCGGTGACACCGAAGCTGAATCTCGCGGTCAAGCTGGAGTGGGAATCGCACTGAGTTCCCGAGCAGAGCAATGTTTGATCGATTGCATCTCAGTGAACAATCGCTTGTGCGCTGTCAGACTCAATACATCGGTAAAATTCTGTCGACGCAAATCAGAAAGGCGTTGTGTATTCATTATATCGGCGTACGCTACGACGGACAGCTGTTCGGATGCGTTCTATAACGCCCTCGTTGACCATGAGTCAGTCTAAACACTCAGACATCATCATACTAGCGGGCGATTTTAATGCTCAGCTTGGTCGTCTTTCTTCGGATGAGAAGCGGCTAGGAGGTATGTTTGGTGTCCGGGCACAAC
>QNGE01002291.1:10659-23823 GCA_008508345.1 Paragonimus westermani | reverse complement strand
ACCTGAGGGCTGCTTTCGATTCAGTTGCTCGTAACGTTCTCTGGAGCTGTCTCCTTCGCAAGTGAGTACCAGAGAAATACGTGAACCTATTGGGATCACTGTACGCTCACTCTGCAAGCAGAGTGAGAGTTTATGGACAACTGTCTCGAGCGTTCATCACTTCTAGTGGTATTTGACAGGGGTGTCCGATTTCCCCCTTACTGTTCAATTTTGTCATGGACGACATTCTAGAGAGTGTGCTTCGTGAATTCAGAGGGTTTGGTGTTGAGTTTCCTCCTGGAGCTAGATTGACCGATCTGCAGTACGCAGACGACACTGTCTTACTTAGCCCCTCTGCCGAAGACATGTAGACCATGCTGAACAAGGTGAGTGACCGGGCTGGTTTGTATGGAATGCGCTTCACACCTTCAAAGTGCAGTGCTGCTTCAAGAGTGGGCCATTTCCAACCCTACTTTCTTTATTTCAGGTAATCCGCTTGAGACTGTGGACAGTTTCACATACTTAGGTAGCACTATCTCGTCAGCCTGTAATATTGCTAATGAGATATCAGCGATGATAGCAAAGGCACGAGTTACCTTTGCCAAACTGCGTCATCTGTGGCGTCGTAAAGACGTTCGGTTGTCGCTGAAAGGAAAGGTATATAACGCCTGTGTGCGTTCCATTTTGCTGTATGGTTCGGAAACGTGGCCTGTTCAAAAGGAAGATATCAACAGGCTTGCTATGTTTGACCATCGTTGTCTCCGTCAATTGGCCCACATTAAGTGAGCTGATCGCGTGAGCAATTGGCAGTTCGCCGGCGCGCATTCTGAAACGGTCGGGATGTGCGATCAACTGGTCAACTAATTACGTTGCACAGCTTGCGATGGTTGGGTCACGTGCTCCGTATGCCATCTGAGCGTTCACCGTACCGGGCATTATATACCGAGGCCACCAACAGTTGGGTGAAACCGCGTGGTGGTCAAGCAACAACGTGGTCACGAAATATGAAGACCTTGACTGCTCCATTGAGCAAAGTGGGCAGGCATGGCCTGCCTGGATGGGGTCCTCGTGATCACTCAAACCGCTGGTTAGAGACGCTATCCGAGATGGCGGTGTGTCGCAGTCAATAGCGTACCTGTATCCACATCATTTCTAGTTGTTCTGCTTAGTCTTCTTTTAGTATTTGTTGATCTTTTTAGTAACGTTTCCTTCTAGGATATTCCACGTCACTGTTGGGGTGAGCGGCGGCCTGAGCCACACTACCTTTTGGTCAGGCTAATGGCTGTTATGATTATGATGATGATGTGCGTTAAGCGCTTACTAGCTTTTATGGTACAGCATTATATTAAGAGTGCCTTTGCCATCGATCGGGTGGACTCAGGTGCCGAGTGACAGCAGGGAATGCTTCGAAGCAGACAAATTAAAACGCTGGACTGCTAATTTCTTAACCATTTTCCGAATTAAAGGAGAGGGGACAATACTGTGCTATACTGTATCCAGGCTTATAACACAAAAGAAAACAGAAAACAATAAAAGTCACTACGAAACGAGGTGAACGAGTGCTGCGGTAATTCACAGCCAGGCCGTTTGACACGTTCAGTGTTCTTCCAGAGGTGAGCAGGATCGCAGTCGGAGGTCAAAATATGTATTGAACGTCTATAGCATGTTTCAACGGTTACGAAAAAGCATGGGCACCAGCCATTGTCGCAGGCTACGCAACGTCGATAATTCTCAGTACCACTGCGAATGGTGAAGTCTACGGGAATGACCTGCAAAATCATTTGTGTCACTCAGTTGGCAACCCCAACAACTCTCACGTCAATTGATGAGGGATGAATTGTCGAGTGGCGCACGATACCTGTTCACAAATAGCCATGTGGGCGGTCGCGTGGTCACCCCTCAATTATGCTCAAGAGAGAAGGCGGCGTATTCACAACTTGAGATCACGGTATTACATGCCTATCTCGTGATTTCTACCGAATGCAAGCGCATGTATAAGGTGTGTCGGGTGACAGACGCTTTATCGGATGTTTTGGTTATCGTAAGCAAAGCCAGTGCTTTCTTAAATACATTTCAATAAGCTGCCGTCCTTTTCACACAATCGTCCAACTCGACGTATGCTAAACCGCAGGAACAGCCATAGTTTAGCAACCTTCCCAAAAACATCCGATCTGCTCCATCAGTGTTTCCAGCTGCTACAACCTACCAGTTAACAAAAAGTATTCCAGAGCGAACAATCGAAGTGAAATGATAACGTTGAAATAAACACAGTAACGAGAGAGACCAACGTACCTGCGCCATAAAATCGTTCTTTAGCTGTTTGTAGATTTCCTCGGCACGTTGTAAACCGTTGATACGTAACTGAAGATTCTAAAAACGTGATAAAAAGCCTGGTAGAAACAAGAAGCGCCTAGGAATTGAAACCGGAGTGAACATGTTACAAAGCTTGGATCGTAAGTAGGAATGGGTTGCACTGCATATAAAAAAAGGTAAACATGTAGGTGTTTGACTGACGTTAGTCAAGTTATACTGCTTTAAGACAATTGACTTCCTACTGACATAAAGCTAATTGGGCACAACGCAAGCCAATACTGCGAACTCACTGTTTCCTTGTAAGCCAACAGCACCGACTTCTTCGCCTCCGCTGCGCGGTCGTGCTCATGCCCAAAGTTGACGACAGCACCGTGCGTCTCAGGAGTCATCGTCGCATTATCTGGACGCGACCCACTGCGACTGACAGCCATCAAAGTACTACCTTCCCAAGTTTCATGATAGATAGCCATTGCAATCGGATGCTTACGCAACACTAACGCCAAGTCAGCCGGAGGCAACTTGGCTTGATCTTGTAAGGCTGCGACCACTTCAGCGATTAGTTCCGGGTTACCAGACTCCACGGCTCGAACAAGCGCTCGACTGTAGCGACCAAGTTTGATTAGCAGAGGCACTTGTTGCCGGGCTCGCATCTCATATTCCAACAACTGTTCCGCCACTTTCTCCCGCTTGGCCACCAGCGCCTGACTAGCGACCTCTGCAAAATTAATCGAAACACTACCGCTTGAGGATACACGCTTGACTGGGTTATCGACGGACGGTGTTTCCTGATGACTGTTATCGTGTGGGCGACGAATTCTGTCCACAATTCGTGCCAGACGTTCGGCGATCATAGAGGAGTCCTCAGAACCAGCTACCGAACTGTGACAGGCCCAGTGGGCTAGGACACGAGTGAAGCCGGTAGTATGGGACTGATGCTTAGGTGAGTCTGTTTGGAGACAAAAATCTGATTCTGGCATATATCGAACCAGTTCCAAGGCCATCGGGTACTGTTTACGAACAAGCAGACGTTCAAGTAGTCGATTAAAACCTAATTTCTGAAACTGTAACCACGTGAGAGCCAAGCCAATCCAAGGGGCTGCCAAACTGTTAAGGAGACGCAAACAGCGACAAACGCGAGCCGCATGTTCACCCCTGAAATAGGAGAAAATCGTGATCAGTAGGAAGTTCAGGTAGTTTCGATTTCTGAGGTTTAAGAGAACAGCTCAGCATCATACTCGAGCTTACAGGTGGCGCGAAAATGTCTCACGCCGATACTCCATCCTAACGTAGTTTGTTCTCGTTCGGACCTAGCACACAGCTTGAATAAAATTACAAATAGCAATCTTGTACCAACATTCTAACGCTTATCCATTTGGCTACCAGCTATACAAAAATAACCAATGGGGATAGGATAGGTACTTTTAATAAGGGATGGACACAGTATGTCTCCGGTTACCAACCAAATAACTCGAAACAGATCTGGCGTACTGGTTCGTATATGTTTAAGTTTATCAGAGGAAGGAAATGGTCTGAACAGATGTCGGTTTTGGGGATAAGACCTGGAATGAAGTGGAGTAGTCAACAAGCTCTGGCCCATTACTCTGGACGGATACAGTCCACCTCAGATTATCAGGCTGCATTGGTTACAGCCAAAAGTGTTCGAACTGGTAAAAAACACCGTGGTGAAAAGACTGTGTGAATTAGCGAATGCACCATACGAACATTGGGAGAAAAACAGGCACAAGTTTAGACGTAAATGAAGTGGATAAGAACGAAACCCAAATTCTGCAAAGCATTTATGCTTGAAATCAAACGTGCAACGTCACACTACAACTAGACAGCAAAATGAAGATTGAGCGGAAAGCAGCCACCGTATTTTCTTCCACGCTTTCGATTCACTAACTGCATTTCGTTTGTGGACAAGCCAGTCAAACAGCTGCAAAATTCACACAACTGCGCCCGACAAATCTCCAAGTGATTTCTTATACCGTCAACCATAGACCCCAATAGGTAGTGAAGTTGGTAAGTGGTATGAAAGAATTGCACGGTGGTCACACGAGACTATTCAGCCCACATCGATTTTGCATTATGTGCGTACCAATTTGGATCAGGGATACGTGGGGCTTCTGAATCGGATGAATTCTAAACAAATTAATGGATACCATGTCGCAAACTTGTGCACAGTAATCAGTACTAGTGAAATACAACATCTAGATGAAGTGAGAAGCACGGTACCTAGGGGCACTGTGACAAAAATGTCAGTAATATCAGCCGGTTACGAGAGTCCTTGCTAACTAGAATTGTACGGGAGTGTGTGGTAATTGAGGGCAAAGGTTGGTTCATGGCTTTCAATTGGAACTTAGATCACGTTGATTAGAATACTGTGGAGAGATGTTCATTTTATAACGGATACACTATGTGTATTGCTACTACACAAAAGTGAAAAACAACCGATTGCCAACGGCTACACCACAACCGGTTTCGGACTTGCATTGTGGCTTCAGGCAAATTCGAGATGGATTATGAGGCACAAGATTATCTCGTTTAAATTTAAAGATTGCTTTTATATTATAGTCAGAACAAAAAACGTGGGTGTATAAAAACTGTGGTCATTCATATTCCGCTCAACTGCACGCACCAGATGACATGGGCAAAAAGGAATTGTAAGACGGAAAGATGTTAAGGTGGTCTGCTCATGAAAACTCTGGCTGTCCAAATGAACAAGGTTGGAAACTGCCACTCGCTAGCATCAAGATTGCTTGATCATTCAAATCCCTAGCATGATAAACTGTAGAACAATACAGTTTTACCGTAAAGAGCGAACCTGTGAAGGGATTACTGTCGGGTCTTCCTCATGGATTTCTATCGCTCACCTGCATGTTTCATTAAGCTCATAGACTGTGTTTCTCTACTGATAAACAGTAATGGATTTGGCAGACAGAAAATGGACATGGTTGATCGCAGTTTCGGTATTCGGGTAGAGTTTTCGGTTAACCCCTCTCGAGTTTCGTTCTTGTTAGAGCTCACCAGTGCACAACCCCGCAAATGGTTAGGAGATGAACTCCGGCCACGCTTTCACGAGGAAATCATGTTGGTCACCACACAGCCGAATTATCATGTTTGAACGCTCGACCACTTTCAACTCAGAGTACTGAACAAGTCGATATATCTTGAGCGGAGAAATGGTTCAGTCCAATTAATAATCCTGTGATTAAGGCCTCTAAACCGGGTCGATTTCACTGAAGTTTGTTGAGCAATATATCAGATTATTGATAAGTAGTCGGAGTCGACGTAAATTACCGCATTTAGATAGATGTCTCAACTGCCACCTTTCAGAATAATGCATCACACTCGAATTTCGCTTTAGTTAAGGCCAATCGGTAGTACACGACCGGGATGTGGGCTACGACAATGCTTTCGGTAACAACGTACGGTCCTAATCACATCGCCCTGGAGTAACGGTCAGAGCCGAAGACATACGTGAATATGTGTGGCTGGGAGAATGATACAAGTTCATTCATCTGGACCCCATAAATATAGAAAGTTAGATGGCTGGGACGCGTAGTGCAAAGATCAACTCATCGTCCACCTCCTCACCGTGCACACTTCGTCGAGTAACATAGTTCACTCACAGAACACGCGTAGTAAATCGGATAGTTGAGAGAGAAAAGTGAGAGCAATTAGAAAATGTAGTCCGTGTTCATCTCCAGGACTGACAGCCGCGCGGCCCATCTGATATTCGGCTAAAGACGTTAAGAGAGATAGCGACTGATCACGTTGAGCGAAGTAAACGTTGCCATTATGTTGCAGAGTTGTTTGTAGAGTAAGGATAGTTATCTTACAAATGCTGTCTCCCTCTCACTTACAACTCGGTTGCTTGTTTGCAGGATGCAAAAATACTGACTTTGATAGTTTGATTTAAAGTAAGGAGGTTTACGAATTAAGTAACCCGTTCCCTTTTTCTTCCATCGCCCAGCTAAAACGTCTGTTTTATGTTTCGCGTTATGGTCGTAGCATCCGCTACCGACGTACTGACGTAATGTTTAACCTGTGGGCACCAATCCAAACCATTTTTGATTATTTTTAGTTAAGTATGAACATTGTTAGACAATGGAAATAACAGTGGCCATCAAATCAGTGAATTGTTTGCTGTCAGCCTTCGGCCTAGATGGAAATCTGACACACACAACCCCGCCCATTGCAACATTAGCGTTTAGTCAAGCACTGTCTAGGGTCACCGAAAATTGTGCAGCGCGAGAGCACATTAGGTCGGATGCACCAAACCAGCTAAGGCGTACACGTTTTAGTCAATCAGCCGGTGACGAAATATGAATACAAAGTGCATATGTTTCCCGCTCCATGTGAGTCTATTGGATAGACGCTACTGCCTAAAGTGACGGGAAACGACTGATTTTGGCGGCAAAATTGGACATAACAACGACGTTTCCAAATGTTTATTAGCATATAAAAAAACAAGATGACATTTGGAAAAGCCGGCTGCCTTGGTGCTTCAAGTGGTAGAGTTCATGTCACACAAAGGCACTGGTTTGAATCTAACCGGAAACCAGATTTTTTACACCCCGGTTTTACCAAACTGACAAATCTTCTAAACTAGTAGGCAAACTAATAATTTACTCGGCTAAAAAAATACGACATCACACAAAAGCAACTCACAGTGTTTTAAGTTCACCATCTGTCGGCCTATCCTTCGGATCGGTAAACATGGCCGACAGGAAAATGCGACCCATACGTGCAGCTTCTAGCAAAGCCTGCTGGCATTCCGCATCGAGCACGGAGTGACTAGCGGCCTCAAGGCAATGCGAGATGGCTTCGATCATTTGACGAGCAGTGCGTATCAGAAGCAGATAGTCATTTGTGCGTCCAGAACCTGCTCGCAAACTAGCGCTAGCTGAAAGAAGCCACGTAGCAGGACTCGAAGCCCCAATGCGCCCGAGTGCTTCCAAGGCGGGTGGAACACGCTGCAGCAGTTTGTGCGCAGTCGGTGTAAAGATTCGGACAGAGTCGACCTATTGTTGAGTAGACGGAATTTGAGAAGGGACACGACATTCAGATACAGACAAGCAAACATACCGATTGTTAAGGTAAACTGAACTGCAGAAGTGAACTTTACTCCAAAATTCAATATTAACACATCGTATAACTAACACATGAGATCGATTACTGCAAAAAAAACAAACTATAAGTTACTCATCTAGGCGGAGATTGCGTCCTTCATAAGCCGAGTGGGAAAAAGAGGCAGCTTAAGTGCGACCGTTGAGGTGACAGACGATGATCGAGGTGTGCTTAATGTGGACCGGATCTAATTCAAAATGAGTCCGTGTTGATGTCGCGGCCACGTTTGTAAATAAGTCATGATATGAACCGGGAATGTTTGAAAAATCGTGATAAATTGGTCTGAATGTTCAATGTCTACTTGCGTATGGCTGTTTCTAGAATAGGCCCATATCTTTGGCTTGTGTTTGGACCCCTACAATTAGGCTGCATACGAGTATGAGTTCAGAAGGTATCGAATACTATGACGTTTACACTTATTGGACAACTGAAGTTCTACGGTAAAAGAAATGCAGCAAACCGAAAATTGCGTGAGATTGCCCATAAGTTTAGTGTCTGAAAGAAACGGATGTTAGACACATTAAAGAGAGACAGGAAAACTGAATTATTCCAGAGCGGAAGTGATGCAACCAATGGGATACTAAGTAATCAGAATTAACGCGCATCTCACGGTAAAAAAGAGGCAAATATATTGTCTTCTTGGGAGCAATGTAATAGGCAGTGAGGCAGTGTGTTTCGCTATCAACGATAACATGAACGCTGTATAAAAAGGTTATAAAATACAGCACTGACTGAGTGGTATTCGACTCGAGAGGTGCGTTACACAAAATTGTTATAACGAACTCTCTTCAAATAACAGAGTGGTAACACATACACCGTTGAAGCATAAACTAGGTGGGATTAAGTGAGAAAACTGAAAAGTAGGAACTAATTACTTGTCATCAGTGTCGTTAGTGCTCCTCCCTGGCATATGATCACAAATTCAACCTTGTGAGTTAAGTGCCGCAAAAATGGAAGAAAACAGAAAGAGTGCATGAAAAGGTGCAAAAAAAATAACCGAAAAGAGATTTTTTGGTTTCAGTAAGGTTCTCGTTCCTATTGTAATTCGTTGATATTTCTGATATTCCCTCTGGCTCTTTGAAAGAAATGTGAACAGTGACACTATGGCGAATAAGAGTTGTTAGGTCGGAAACTGACAAGGAAGCATTGCTTGATAAGACTACAAAACAAGGGCAATTAGCATAGAAACATAAACACGCAACAACAAAAAACCATGTACTACTTAATGAACAAAGGATAAATAACAATCCATTCTTCCATAAAGAAGCAAAAGCCCATCTCTGAATAAAAATATGTACAGTGGATTTCAGTATCCACTCCATGAACAAGCATCCATGACCATCACAGAACCTTCATGGCCATGTTGCTTACATCTAGTTAACATATATGAGGCGTTTGCCAATTCAGCGCCTAATTGTGTCAACAAACTTGCAAAAACCTGTCAAACAGCATCAATGAGCAGTTGGTGAGACGTTAGAAACGTGATCCAAGGTAGGAATGCGCCGCAGTCAATGAACAAAGAGAACATTTGAACAAGAAAATCCACGAAGTCAGACACGGAATATTAAGAGCCCTTCCATAATTACTTCTTGTGTCATCCACATGTCTTCTGGACAAAAAGACTCGTGAACATCGGCCTGGGAGCCCACCAGAGCAATCAGATGTGTCCAATGCAACACAACAGCCGAACTGGTGACCCATAGCATCTGTTTCGGATGATTGAGCTGCGCGACCGTATTTGGATCCAATTCCGATCCCGCATGATCCGATTCAGGGCAAGTAGGAAACATTACTGACACGTGGTGAGCTAAATCCAGCTGGGAATGCACCTCCGACATTCGTAAGTTGGTGACTAACAGAATTCCACAGTCCAAATAGAGACCCACAAATTTCATATTAGATGAGACAGCCAACAGTTGAATTTGAGAATAGTCGAGCTGATTGAGTGCAGGCAATTCAACCTGAGAGAGAAGCGTGAGCCAGAGCGAAAATGAGCAGAATGAAAAAAAGCATCAGAGTTTAGGTCAAATTGACATTAACGGGGTGCTCTCAACAGTGAACGGGTATAGCATAGCCCTGTGCAGAATTGTAAAAGTTGTGCACCGAAAATGAAACGGCTCCCAAATTGGATGCATGTATGCACATTCACCTTACAGACGGACCCAGCAATATCTCACAGTTGGCCAGAAAACGTTAAGTACGATTTATCATGTAATAAATGAAAGTGCTATCATTATGCACCTACCAATATTACCGATTTACAATCCTTGGGGCAACAACCTTAACAGCAGATAACAGCCTAGAAACGAATGAGTGGTAGAAACCGGCAGGTGTCCAAAGTAGTGTTCAGCATCGTCACCGACAATAGCAAATCACTAGTTGTTATCAAGACGTAACAACCATATAAACACGAGTCACAAATCTAATGAGCAACTAAAAGATAATCCACGAAATGACTTGGTTAGAATAACCAGGATGGCTGAACCCAGTCATTTAGTTCCAGTGTCTATAATTGGTGAGCAAACGGTGGAATCGTTATGGTGGAGCAGCATTCCTAACGTTTTTACTTATTTGCACTCATAACTGCCTTTACTACAAAAAACTGCCAAACAAGTTTTTAATAAATACCATTCTATCAGTAAGACATGAGTCACGAACACAGTTGATCGATTCTTTTTCGCTTCTGGTGTCTTGGTAAGTCAGCGCGAACAGACTATCATCAACACTACGAGCGGCCTCAAATTTTTAACCGAGCAACACTGGCTTAGTCTGCACAGCATGCGTGCATCAGGAATCATGGGACGAGACGATATGTAATATCACGCCACAGTTTCAAATAAGTTTTCCAACAGGGCAAAAGGCTCTGAACAAGAACAAATCCTGCTAATTGGCCCACTTGGATGAGTGTCCAGACAAGTGTTGAAGCGCTGCCCGAAGGAAAGAATAAGGGATGATGCTCTACGTGTAACATTATCATACGTCTCTCATCATTGTTATCCTAGTGGACGATGGCTCAAGCCACAGCGTCATCTGATCAGATCATGACTATTCATGTATGTATGTAGGAGTTCCAAAACTGATAAAAATGGGTGCATGGTAGTGTTATAAATGATAGACTTGAGTGTACATAGTGCTTGGTACACAACCCACGATTATCCAGGGTTTTAATGTAATCAGTTTGTGTCTTGGATGTAAAAGTAGATGTGGACCAACTACGGAATAAACCAGGTAAATACAGAAAAAGCCCTACCGGTCAGTAGCGTATGATGCAAAGCCATAACACTACGTAGTAACAAACAACTCGAGTTAGGGGCGAGTGAAACAATGTGCATCAGAAATGAGTCCAAAGGTGTTGTGCAAGCACGGTGCCTTTGGCGACTCAACCTAAAGAATAGTATTGGCTTGAACAATCCTCCACTAAGCCTTCAGCTATAAAACCTGCAATGCAACGGAGCTAAGCACAGAATTAGTGTGGAACGTGTCACTTCATGCGTATAACCACTTGGGAAACTCAGCCGACCCCGCGGCCCATTCAAGGCGGTGATTCTCGCACCATTTAACTTGCTAACTAGCCCGAATGATCAATCTGTGACTCACAAACCAAACTATGGTTCCCCATATGTGTTTTCACTTTTTGGCTGTGATGTAGAAAATAACAAGCAATCCATACTTGTAACAGAGGCTACATGGTGCGTAGCTAACTGGGTAAGCTACGAGATTAAATCATGAAAGAGCTTACATTCACAGACATACTGGGGCAGTGGAGTATGTTTTAATCAGGGATCACAAGCAATGATAAGAATAGGCCTGACCGTCTCGTGCTAGATCTAAAGGCAAACGATTCGGTAAAAATGCGCACCACCTAAGGACTCACGCATTCAGTTGTACTAAAATCCGCGCGAAATACGGTTTTCTTGCGCGCAATTAGCACCCAAGGACTACGAAACGCGTCCCCAGTTGTGCCGGCTCGAACGGCACCGGTGTCCAGTGGTGTTGTAATGACTTCCCATAGTCCAAATGGTTGTGCTGGTCCGGAAAGCCCAGCTAAACGTCGGATCCGCGGAGTTTCGATACTGCTTGTGAGAAGTATGTGATTGCCACCAGTTAAGATAGCGACGCCTGTTTGCTGGAGTGAGGACGTGAAAAAGGACGAATCTGATTGACGAACGTAACGTACGAGGAAAATCAGATACCCGATAGGTTTTAAAACAAGCCAATACATACACAGCATACCAGAAGGATATTGTGGCATAACAATGTTGAATAACCGCAACCCATGAACAAAAGCAATTCACAGTTAACCCCGATCTCCGTAATTACAAATTGCTGCGCTCAACGAAAAACATTTGGTACGATGTAAACGTGATTGATTCAGTTGTGAAAAATTCGATCCAAACGTACCGAGTAGTAAATAAACTTGTCTAAACCAACAGTGGGTGAGTGAATCGAGATAGTACAGTTGGGCTGAAGAGATATGATCGGTAGGATGGAACTAATGGAAATGACAAGTGATGAATCGGCAGGAGATTACTGGCATTATCTACATAGGCAGTCTGGGAAAATCCGAAACCGCATTCAACAAACCATATGCCCATGACATTCAACAAGCCACATGATGAAATTGTGAACACAACGCGAACGTCGTCAACAGAAGTTAGGTTGACCTAAACTAGGTCGCATGTTTCAAACGGCCTGCTTCAAAAACAGGAGCTAACCTTGAGTTTAAATTGTTGGCGCACAGCCAAGCCTTCAAAGTTAGACCTTTTTCTCTCTTAAAAAAACAGTAAAGAGAGGCTGATATGGGAACCAAAAACGCTAGAAAGATTAGACAAACTGAATAGATCTTTCATGATTGGTGAGGAGGAACAACCCATCTCGTTTTCAAAAAGGAGTCCGACGTCTATACGACAATCATGTCGGCTTATCTGGCTTGAATGTATATAGAACAGACGGGACTTTGAACCAGATGCGGATGCGCTGACCATATTCTATACCTATCATGAATTTTGGATCAAAGACAAACAATAAAAATGGCGATTTCGACCTAAACATCTCGAATCGGTTGTTCTCACCATCCCCTGAAGTGGTCTGTTTCGCAGAAATGTTTCGGGAAATGTGTGAAATAGTTACAACGGTAGGCTCACTTGCAAACAGAGTAGCAACTGTCGATCAACTATTTTAGGCGATGTTAAGTCCACTTATGATTGTGAGTACACGATACTCTAGAGAGACCGCAATGAAGATTCTAATGATCCTGAGGGTTTTCTTCCTCTGGTACTCTGATTACCATGAACGATGCAAATGGTGTCTAGTTCATTTAATCCTTTGCGGAAGGCATGTAGCCAGTGTTTAATAGCTTGAATGACCGAGCTGGTGTGAGCCAAACGCACATAACACTTGCCGGTGAGACTGGACCTTGACGTGATGTGACGGTTTGCGCATCTCGATGACCTTTTGGGCTAAACTGGACAGAGTTACTCATACCAGCCAGGCCAACAGGTAGAGGTCTGACAAACCACAGTCTCCTGGTCCTCCAGGTTGGGGGTTGGAAGATGGTTGGCATCTCTTCCTGAAAAACGTACCATTTCTGGTACACCGCCACCCACCCGCTGCCTTGCGATACAGGCTTTTGAGCCAAAGGCTTTGGTTGAGAACCCTAATCGTTCTCCTGTCTAGGTCTGGGCGTCCTGGCAGTATCTCAGCCCACACACAACCATGAATACTCACAACACAAACAAT
>QNGE01002290.1:85044-119569 GCA_008508345.1 Paragonimus westermani | reverse complement strand
ATATGTGTAGGGAACGTATGCACGTCTCACGGTCGTCTGCATCTCAGTACAACGTGATGATTCGGTGTTAGATCACGAGTTTCAGCTTTTTCGCCCTCAATTACTTCTTCACGCTCTTACATACTGCTGCTGACAACTCACTCTTACCAGTTCGAATTCCGAAACAGCGTGTGATCCCTTAACTTCGTTCCAGTGTTCCTGACCCATTTCTCTTAATCCTAAGCCGAAATGAGTTTCTAACCGCGCGCTTTTCAAGAATTCACTTCTGCTGCATTCCGTTAAAATGTTGATTCCCCAAAGTCGTCAACCATCCAAGTTTAAAAACACCAAATTTAATTCAAAACACTTCGAACTGTATGTTTCTCGTTTAAATCTAATCTCAAATCACCCAACCACAGTCAACTAACAACTCATTGGGATATCTCATGCGCACGTAAGGCCAAAGTCCTCTCCAAATCATCATCATCGTTATAGACAGCAATACATCAGTGGTTCACACTAATGCTTAACTGACACACAACCATGAAGAAAAAGCAAACCCTATATAAGAAGAGAGAGGGAAAACGAAGGGGACGAGAAGGGACCTAACTACTGAAAATAACTACGCCTATAATCAAACATTCAACACCGAGGTGCCTACACCTTGCAAACAAACAACCGAGCTGCAAGTGAGAGTAAGGCGTCATCAGCGATTACTGCCTCGCCTCATTGAATGCATTCACTTCACAGACAACTAGGCCAAACAACAAAAACATCCACGCCACTGAGCTCGATTAGCCGCCATCTCACCTACAGTCTCCAGCCACCGACTCTGTGAGTCGCGAGGACCCCAGCCCAGGAGACGAACACGACCCACAGTGACCAACCGCTTGGTGAACGCCTTCATTTCGCTACGACAGGTCATTATCTGTCCACCTCGTACCTTACACCAGTCGGTTGCAGTGTCAACGAACAGTGCTCGGTGTGGACGACGACTAGCTGGCATCCTTAGTACTTGACCTAACCATCTTAGTCTGTGCAAACGTAGAGACTGGACAAAAGAATTCGTTTGACAACCACTATCAAACACCCGCTTCCTAACCTCTTCGTTACTTACATGCTGGTGCCACCCGATACGAGCGACTGAACGCAGACATCGGTGGTCAAATACTTGAAGACGGTTCACGTTTTCTACCCTGAGCGGCCAGGTTTCGCTGCCGTAAAATAGTAGGGCCCTCATCGTTGTCTTATATACACCTTAAATACACCTCTGTCGCCACGGATGCCCCAGATCAGCGAATATCGTCTTAGCCTTAGAGATGCGCGCTTCTATTTCATGTCCTACACCTCAGCCGCCGACACTGATGCAGTTTCCGAGGTATACAAACCGGTCAGCAACCCCCATCACTACATTATCTAACATCAAATCTACGTGATCACAGCAATCCTGCAGAATCACTTTGAATTTTGAGGCTGAATATTTCAGGGCGGAAGTGGATGGACATCTGACGTAAACTTCGATTGGGTCTGTTACATAAAGCCATTACCGTGATCATTATGGTATAATCAGACCGTTCGATTCAGCATTCGCACTTCCAGGCCCACATCAAGTCAGTATGGCTGGGTTGTGACCATCTCTGTATCAACTGTTTTGTTTGATGTAGCTAGATTTGGTAGTTCACCCTGTTAGACGGACCGGTGTTAGGGCCATGATGATCGAACAGTAGCTGGGCATTCATTTTCATCATACAAAAACCCTCGCTAAAAAATTACGTTTGAGTAACCCATATCGTGCGGCTTAACTATGAAACTGGTCACGCTAATTTTGCGCGCACTCATAAATGCCCCACTTCACTGGCTCGTCATCACTGATAGCCTCTACTGGTGCGACTCATTTATCCCTTAGACATCTCGGCCACAGCGTTGTGCCCGCAGGAGCCTGCAACATTGGCTTGAAGTCCGATCGCGTTTTTTTAGATCCGCACTTTGCACCGATTATGGATGTACACCGGCCCTTACTCTAGCTTCCCGGATTTCTGTGAAACTCGCACCATAACTCACGGTAGGATCGATCCCTACTCAGAACCCGGCGCAAAAATCACTCCCATCATCCAACCGCCCCTAGGTCGTCACGTCCGTTCGCCGATCGGCTACAGTGTGCTGAAGGTAGCAGTGTTTTCGGTCTGAACTGCAGGCTATCGTCTGACAACTGTGCACACGTCGGATGTGCGCTGTTGTCGGTACGGATCCATATTTTGTTCAGAAGCACAGGCGGACTTCGTGCTCCGCTGTTACTATACAGCGTTTACACTGTCGCGATCGTTTGGTCCTCAACTTGATTAATAAGTCTGTAGTTATAACAGGTCGTCATTAAAGGCACACGTTCTGTCATGTTTGATCCCACGTACACACGTCGACGATAACGTGAGTGAGTCATCGTTTCACGCGTCGGCCGTAGGTGCATGTCACTGATTGGTGGCTGACGGCCGGTGTGCTTTAGGATGCTAAATAACGACAGACGAGTGTTCTAGTTTTGTGCCTTTCATCATGTAGAATCCACTAAGGCATGTTTCTTGTCACTCCGGATGCCGAAAGTAAGAGAGAAGATGATTGTTGAAGAGTCATGGTTGAGTGGTGTGACTGACATGGCAGTTTGTGTGAACAAACCACAGTACTAAACAAAATGCGTTATTACTGATGAGTAGTCGGGTATTTGGTTTATTTTCAAGTTGACCATCACTCACATTTGATCACAGCCCTCGCATTCAGATAGACTTTCCAGCCAGCCTCTTTCGAAAAGAAGCACTAGACTCGAGTTTCGCTTTCATTAGAGCTCGTCAGTAGTGTATATCCTTGCCACGGCCGGGATTTGAACTCCGGCCATTCCAATCATGAGGCAACCGTGTTGACCAATGCGCCATTGACCTCATATCAGGCACGACCGAATTATCAAATCTGAACGCTCAACCACTCTCGCTTGTGGCAAGGATGTGCACTACTGACGAGCTCTAATAAGAGCGAAACTCGAGTCTAGTGCTTTTTTTCGAAATAGGCTGGCTGGAAAGTCTATCGGAATGCGAAGGCTGCGATCAAATGTGAGTGATGGTCAACTTGAAAATGCGTCATAATAAACGACCGTTCCGAACAAAACCGAGTGACCTTTCCTAAACTACCAATTGACTATCCACCCTGCTCCCCTAACTGCTTGTTATAAAAAAACTGTTTCATGTTATTGTAAATTTGGTACTGACGAGTCAATACGAAATGCTTGCATCTGCCAGTTTTCGTGTTCTAACGGTCTTGTTCAAACTTCTGAAGGGAATGAACTGTTTCAAATTTTTAAAGCAACGAATTCCCGTTGAAACTTACAAGTTGTTGCACCGTGTGGCCAGCTTAAGATGCAAGATAGCTCGTGAACTTGTCAAGATATCGTTACTTGCTGAATGCACACGTGACGGTCGATATCCTTATCAATTCCTGCGCCTACTGAGAAAGAATAAGCTGGAGGTGACGAACAATAACCTCAGGCGTATTGCAACTGCACACATCGAAACTGCGCGAATGCGACTTGTGGATTTGCGTCAAACACAGTGCCGTCTTCTTTCCATCGTAGAAAACTTATCATTATGCGATCGTATTGTGTTCACACAATTCTTTAAGACGATCATCGATCGTACGAAGTGAACTTACATCAACCGTTTGCAAAAGTCACGTAAGAAGCCTGCTGAAGAACCAGTTCCACTGGATCCCAGTAAGTATGTATTGAACTGTTCTTCAGTACAATTGAATTCTATGCAATTAGAAGCCTTAGCTTTGGGTCCAGATTATAAGATACCATCATACAGGCCTAATCGTATTTACATTGAAGCCCAGTTTGAGAGTTTAATTGATCAGTTATCAGACCTTCAGCCAACTACTGCTGACAACCTAAGCTGGCTTAAGACCAAACTGACTGATATAGCTAACGGATTTATTATGACTCCGATCAACGGCCGGTGTGCTATTACAAAGCAACACCTGCAATCACTAAAAGAACTTAGATCAAAAAATGTAGTAATACTTAAGCCAGACAAAGGTTCTGGGGCAGTCATTTTGGACAGGGACACATATGTACAGAAGATGTTGTCAATACTAGAGGACCGAACGAAGTTTCAGCAAATAGACACCGTAGACAACGTCACTGAAATAGAAGGTCGCATAGCACGGCATCTTCAACTCCTCTTACACATGCGCTTAATCGATGACAGGACATACAAAGCTCTTAAACCATGTGGGTCGTCGACACCTCAGCTCTACGGCCTTCCCAAAACACACAGGTCTGGAATGCCCCTTAGGCCTATTCTGGCGATGACAAATTCTCCGTATCATAAATTGGCACGCTGGTTAGTCGCAATCCTAACTCCATTGAAACAAAAGTTTCAAACACATTCTATTAAGGATTCTTTTGAATTGATCAGTGATTTGGACAACATCAATCTTGCTAATGAGTTGATGTGTTCCATAGACGTTCAGTCACTATTTACGAATGTCCCGCTACACGAGACAATCGATTATATTTGTGAGCTCGTCGAAATGAGCCACATTACTTTGCCTCTGCCTAGTGATATTCTGAGGGAAGCCTTATTGTTATGTACCGAAAACATCAGCTTCCGTTTTCTTGATCGGTGCTACCGCCAAATAGACGGGGTAGCCATGGGAAGTCCACTAGGGCCCATCCTGGCAGACTTTTTCATGTTAAGGATTGAGCAGGAGTTAGCTACAGACATAGCGAGTCTGTCATATTACAAACGTTACGTCGATGATACATTAGTATTCAGTCGGTCTAAGCAGGCAATAGATAACCTAGTGCAGCGCTTCAATGGTTGTCATCCCAACCTGAGAGTAACGTGTGAATTTGAGACTGACAACTGTCTGCCGTTTCTAGACATACTCATTAGTCGCCGGGAGGATGGCTCTATCAAACGAGCCGTCTATAGGAAATCCACGTGGTCCGGTCAATACCTGAACTTCAGTAGTTTCACACCGGTCCATCACAAACGCGCACTAGTGAATACACTATTCACACGAGCAAGGCGAATCTGTACACAGGATAGTCTTGCGAGAGAATTAGACTTGATCACATCTACACTACAATCTAACGGGTATCCAAAAAGGTTCATAGAAAGGCACAGTAAACCGAAACCACCTTCTGAACAGGTGGCCACAGTAAGAAAAAAGAGGGTTTGTATAGAACTGCCATTTAAAGGTGATTATTGCATGCATCAAACAACTCAAAGACTAGTGAATTCGATTAAAAGAACATTTAACGCAGCGGAACTCTGTGTATTAGCCCGGACCCAGAAACGGCCCGTTCCTTCAATCAAAGGAGATCAGCCTATCGGTGCCACCTCACATTGTGTCTACCAATTTACATGTAACTGCAATGAAAGTTACATAGGCAGAACCGAGAGGTGCTTGAGCTCCAGGATGAATGAACATTTGTTTAATTGGGTGCAGTGCTCTGTATTACCGAAGAACGACAATGTGGTTGAAATACGCAAGCAACCAGCGTCCGCAGTCGCAAGACACCTCCTGACCACTGGTCACTTTATCGACTCAATTTGTGCACTCAGAATCCTATTACGTCACTCGAATCCAAGATTCTCGCGGTTTGCTGAGGCGGTTGCAATCAATCGACTGAAGCCGACTTTGCGTATTCGGAAACAATTGCTCGTAAACTTGAGCCTTCCCTGGACTTAGTGATCTTCCCTAAACCACCAATTGACTATCCACCCTGCTCCCTTAACTGCTTGATATAAAAAACTTGTTTCATGTTTTTGTAAATTTGGTACTGACGAGTCAGTACGAAATGCTTGCATCTGCCAGTTTTCGTGTTCTAACGGTCTTGTTCAAAACCGAGTGTGACGAGGCGGGCCGCTTTTTGCAGAAACCTTACTGACATTTGAGACTTTCACAGTTCACCTCATCGAGTGGTTGTCAATAAAGCATATAAAGCTGCACCAATGCGTTCTGCAATTTCGTGTGATGATTGCAGAGAAGTCCATCCTTACAAACTCTGCCTTCATATTGAAATGGGTGTCAGTAGGGAAAAACGGAGCAGCGTCAGCATCGATCACTTGTCCTGTCCCAATGAGAAGAGGGCATTGTCTGACGAACAGCTTATAAGCATATGGTTTGCCAGCATGACTTCCGCTTTTGGATCTGCATTCCAATTGTTTGCCTTTCGACATCATCTATTCAGCAAATGTACCATGCTATCCTCATCTTTGAACTATTAGTGTACTTCCGACTTTGTATTATGCTCACTGTGATTGGCGGCATCCGTTTCGAACTAGCTGGTCACAGTGACCAAAGCCAAAGGACATCCGCGCATAACACTCAACACAAGTGACTTGCGCTGCACCACTTGTGGTTCCACCCACACACCACGTATCCAATGTAATTCCGAAGGAATAAGACCGGTAGGTGTGTGAGAGGGGCCTTTGTGTTCAGCCGACCAATGCTGGTTAGCCAGTTGATTGGCTAGCACGAAACTGAAACATTTATGCCTCTGAAAATGAACGGAGACTCCAATGATAAGAAATATTGTAAGTGTAATGCAGGAAGTAGTTCAGCATGTTAGTGCAGTCTACAGATGATAAGGAGGAAAAGCAGAATGCACGGTTGGACTGGCAGAAAACAGACAAAATATCCATCATGCTGCACACCAACAGAGCTGAATGAAAAACATAAGTTGAAGGTCACAGTCACCCAACTTTCTGAAAATGGGGGCAGGTGAGCTCCAAACGACAGTAGTTGTTGATTGATATGAACAAAAGAAAGGGATATAACTGGTACAACCCACTTAAGCCGAACGCATTTGTTGTCTCTTGGCCGACGGTGCATTATGAGTATGTTGGTGACCTACTAATTCGGGGCTGCCACCACACATTGCAATGCCATATAATGGTCGTCACGGCTCATGGAGCTGATTGTTCCCTTACGTACCGCGCGCTTCCGTTCACTGCCCCGCAACTGCTACTTGTTGAACTTTCGGATACCCGTCCGAATCATATTTCCCCGGTTCATCCGGCTCTGATGTGCTTGTCTCGCACAGTTGTGGCACTTGTGCTCCGTATGTGCACTTAAGCGTTAGACGATGACCATCGATTTCGTTCGCCGAGGGTCATAAACGTATCGGCTGATTAACTTCATCGCACATTTAATGCATGTTTTTCTAAAGCAGCCAGTTTTCTACAAACCCAATAATGATTACGTGTAATATGTTTAAATCCATACAGGACTGAATCTGTTCAGCGAATGATAACACTGTCAGTAACACAGCAAATTTTGCTTTTGTTTACACACGAGACAAATCACTTTGACTGGTCGCTTGCACTTGCTTACTGGAAATCCTTCGGACGATATCAGCCATTTTGCAATATCCTCACTTAATCACGTTTCCCAGTTGCCTTGCAGGTCAAACGTAAATGGAAAATAAAACAAATGCAGCTTCCACTTACACAAAAATGTGGCTTGCAATCACAGCCAAACAGACATACAACATAACGTAGATTGTACTGATTTTATAACATTGTTAGACTGTCAGCTTCAATGAGAACTGACCCAATCGCCGTGACTACCACTCATCGGTTCGACTGTATCGTATGCATACGTTTTATAAACTTTGGGTGCTTAATTTTTCCAACATAATGATAATCAAATTCACCAGTGTGTCACTTACTAACCAGTGCATGCGCGTGCGGACATGGAATTCATCTTGGGATTGTATCTAGTTAGTATATTCTAATCGCTTCCAGAATACAAAAAAGTATTTATTTGACACTCAATTGATCCGCCACGCAGCAGGACTCTTGTGTAGATATTTTGAAGTCTATAGTTATCCACACTTCCTTGGACAGCGTTATCTCTGCTGCTGTCTACCAAATGCAGATGGGGCTCCCACTGGTCGACCGCACATATTGCTCGCGTCTTTTTGGACAATAGAGTTACTAACAGTACGTCGAATCTTTCATCAGTGTGCCAAACTTCACAGGGTGGCTATGATTATTACTCAATCCCCTGCTATGGTGATCAACCAGAAAGCTCCACTCATATCAATCTGAACCACACATGCAGCCGCATGAACCGGTCTTGGCTTTTGTTTTACCGCTGAAACATTCGTGTAAAACAGTTCTTTAATGCGAAGGAGCGCAGTCACTGGTTTTTGTCTACCGACCATTTTGGTCTTCTTGACAGGGTTTCTCTATGCTTTTTCTCAACGCACTAATCTCGGTTGGACCAACACTTCGATGCCAAGTGAGGGTTACTCAATTTTTCACATTGAGATCTCTGTTTTTGTGAATCGGACATTGTGGATGTGCATGAAAGCATCGAAGACGGGATCGCTCAAATTCGGAATTTTCACTTGCTACCGTGTGGACCGCTCTGTGTTTCACAGAGAGCATCGGGGAGATGTTATAACTCACAGCAGTGACTCAGTGTGCATACCTGCGAGTTCTCTTTAGTTATTCGAGTGTTTATAATAACTACTTAATTGATGAGTGCAAGTCCACTTATCTTTCAGCTGTCCCACCATTGAAATTGACGGGTTTGCTGGAGTATGTTCAACAGCCCTATTGAGTGTTCTTGGCACATCGTTATGGGTGTATGCGGTGATTCCGAGCGATTTGCTATCACCCTTCTTCCCGTCCACTGCCGCCTCCACAACACTGTGACCCTTCCGACACGTCTGGATGCTCATTGCAATTTAGCTCTAGTTAGCAACACATATTCCTTTGTGGTCCACATGCGCACACCACTTTGTAACTGACTCTTCTATAGTGGAGCTATCTCCTATGGTTTACAGTAAGACACTCCACAAGCTCTTGTTACGGAGATTGCCGAATCAGACTTCACCTCTCTCTTCTCGACAACTGCAGTAGGCTTAAACAAATGGTACATTCGTCCCAGTTGAGCTTGTTTGTACACAATGACTCCTCTATCCCTACTATGTTCAGTAGACTGGCTGATTAAACTTCTACCTCGTTACTTGCTGATTTTTGGAAACATCCCTCACTCGTTCGGACAGGTTTTCCTTCCCGTGTCCCAAAAGACTGCGTAGGAAGAAAGAAGAGACTTATAAATCAAAAGATTACGCATCAGCGTTTGCACTTATTTCTTAGACTATATCGATGCGCTTGGAAGCTTTGTCAGATCGACGTTAGTTCAAATTCCCAAACAATCTGTTATTCAAACCTAAGCTTGTCGAACATTTTGGCGATTACTTTGCGAATCGATGTCAGTTTATTCAGTTCCGTGGTAGTGCCTCGTCCCCCCCCCCTCATTACTGGCTCTGGCGCTCTACAAGGTACAGTCCTCTTCCCCTTTCTTATTTTCACTTTATATCGCATCCACACCGGTCGGCAATCACTTATTTGTAATCATGTATACGGATGATGTAGTGCTGAGGATCAAACACTCAACTCGATTTCATTCGCACAATACTCTGGTTAAATTATGTTAACTATCAAGTTGTTCAGCGTCTCCCAGTTTGTCTCTTAAAGCATCCTAATATGTTGAAATTCCGTTCTCGTTTATGGAATGGAATCGGTGGGAGGATTTCTGATGCATGCCCACCCTTTCATTTACGTAATATATCTCTACATTGACCATTTTTTGCTAAATATCGGGGTGAATTCGTGTAACAGCTTCTTGATACAATCACTTCCCGTTACCCGTTTTCACCAAATTCCGGAAACTTGTTTCATCTCTGATTTATAAAATCTATTCCCATTCCACATTGCTTAACACGGCCAATCGAGTTATCAGGGTATGTGGACAATTAAAAAGCGCACTATTGACTTGACTTGATTTGAAGGCTCTTCTAATTCGACCTGTAGTTGGAGAATGCGTTCACTCACGATTGTTACACGTTCTCTTTCCTCTCCGCCTCGCCCTCTGGTACAGCTGTTATTCTTCACGTTGTGAAGCAACCGTAGCAGTGTGGACCAATAGCGACCAGCTCCAGTCTTTCCTAATCCATCCACGTATGTTCACTGATCACATGCCACATAATCTCCTACGCGCTATCAATCGCTTGTACGCGACAGCTGTTGGTGACCCGGTGTTCGCTCACCCTCGATTAAAACCGAACGAGGTGTTTCGCAAAATGAGATAATTCCCTCCTCTGCAAACTCTATCTATATTGGTTTTAGATTTCTTTGTTTTTACCGATATGTATTTTTATCCCCCTCCCCATATTTTACGCCGAAACCGACAAGACTGTTCTAGTATCCTCGTGTTTCGCTTCATGCCGCTCGTGTGTGTCTGGGTGCACCTGTGATATAACTACCGCGGTCTACGGTCTAATTGAAACATTCCACATTCTTCGTGTGAACATACCGAGTAAACCTTCCATTCGTTTTGCAATCTTTCCTGTGGAATTAACCCGTGTTGGTCGAAAGCCATTTGTTATGTATTTTTCTACCGCTTAATTGCTCACTCTGTTTTTTTATCTGTCTCATTGCTCATTAGAGACTGCTAGTTTTATTTCGGTACTCGTCTTTTTTTGTGCGTATTGTGTTCTCTTATCCGTTATATGTATGTGTGCAAGTCTTTTATTCACTACTGTGAACTCATACAAAAATGTGTTAATCGTGTGTTTTTTATCGGCCTCATTTCCGGATCGCTTACGAATACGAGACTCTACATGTTTCAGCATGTGAAAACATTCATTGGTCTCTTCATCTGTTTAACCACGGTTTACTGGCCACCAACGCGGATATTTATCTTGCACGTTTGATTATGACCTCGATCCCGTTCAGGTAGAAACACATGGTCGTGTGAGTTCGTATTCTAGAATATTTCCCAGAGTAACCATAACTGTAACCGTTAAACAATCAGCACATTTGAGTTCACCGATGCAACAGGATAACGGCTCAATTGATTGAAATAGATTTCCGGAAATTCGTCATGAATGTACCGAATCAAAGAAATGGGGTGTTATTTTTTTCACTCCATCTCTGTTTCAAATTCCAACAGTAGATATTGTTCCTACGGTATGTTACTCTATTTGATTGTGGCTTTACAGCTGATGAGCAATTTCCCAGAGGAGTCCAGCGCTTCCGTATTAAAAACGGCTACGACGGTCCCACTACTAGTCCTTCTAATCAAAGTTCCCACTGTCCGATTAAACTTTCCATGTTTATTTTCAAATGCCTGGCGACATCTATCCAGCAAATACCCTCACACTGGAATACCACGGGGAAGTCACAGCGTTCCAGACACAGGGAGTGCTTTTGGGTCCTATTTTTGTGTGACAGTCAGTTTCGTTGTGAGTAGTATACTACTCACAAGCAGTATGCCACCTGCAGGCGACATTCAAGAACAAAAAGGCAAGTCCCGAACGCCAGAAAGACGACGGACAAGAAGAGACTATCGGACTAGTGTATACGTGCTGTGTGATAACTTCCACCAAGGCGAATGACAACGTGCTGTCACCTAATGTATGTGAGTGCATGTCTGCCGTGCGAATGAGTGTACGCGTTTGTGGTTTAATTTTTGACGACCTGTACGGGAGTTTGCGCAATGGACGATTTCGCAGGCCAAGCGTCTTTTGCGGTCACAACATTGGTGTTTAACATCACATACCAAATCACACGATAGCCAATCACTGTTGTTAAGAATGGGAAAGAGTTTTAAAATACTGAGGCCAAATTTCAACTACTGGCCTAATATTCCACCAATATACGCAATACTGTGTGTGCAAACGAATACTGCGCTGTTGAAAAATAGCTGTTATTTCCTCGGTTCCGGATATCTTTTGGAATCAACATGTGTGGTTAATCTGAGCGGATTACGTCAGTGCGACTCACAGATTGTTTGGTCAATACTCAAATTGGGCACTCCAACAGATTTTCACCAGTGGACTATTCAGCCGTAAAACGTCTTAACGCGTCTTTCAAACTGCAATCTTCATCCATTGTTACCTACCAATTTGTCTCGCCTGAAGATGACTTGATTAATTGTTGATTTGAGTAAAACTCCAATTTGTTATCACGTGTTTGACTGATGATGACCAATTATCGGCATGCATGCGGTTGGTTTCTGATCCCTGAGCCTGTTCTCAAACTTTCTGGTCATGTCAGATGGCTCCGCAATGTCATTTCAAAACATCGATTGGGGTGATGATAGTTATCAATTCGGTTAATAGAGCTTCAGCTCAAAACTCCGCAAATGGCTCCCAATATCTCTTTCTTGTGGGATGCGGTTTTCCACTCTGTTTGAGCCTTGAGTACTGGGTTAGGCAATCTTTGTGGCTCTCTTTTGTGAAACATCTTAGAATAGTTCTGTTCATTAGGGAAACCATGACTCCTGCAAATGTTAACGCCCGTTCGCCAACTAACGTGAATAGATACGGCGCTGTGTGGAATGTTGACTCTGCAATGCTCATTTAGAATTAGCAAAGTTGTGGTCAGTATTATTTTCCACCTGCGTGGCTATGCAGTAAGATATTGTCCTTTGACACTGTCCCATCCATGAGGATTGCGATTCGGAAATTTTACATGATCATTGCTCAACTCCAGTTCCATATTCCATCTTATCCTGAAATCGACACCGTTTAACACTACAAAAATGCCTCAATGGATCTCGTTTTATAAGTACAATTGTACCGTCCACAGAGCTCCACCAAGGGCTGGTCAGGTTGGAAAAGAAATTTCCGCTGGAATTTTTCAACTCAAAAAGTCGCCAAATTAGAGATTGTCGAGGGTTCCATAACTGGTTACCTTTTTAGAAAAGTTATTTTGTAATTGCAGGAATGTGGTGTTCAATAAATGCAATACCAACTCGACTGCAATCTGAGCGTCTCTGTGGCAATGTCGACCGACTGTCGTGGAGTGCTTGTTTCGAAATCTGTTTTAGGTGCATAATATTGATAAGTGACTGTGATAATCGGAATTAAGGACTTCGAATAGCCCCAGGAATCGTACTTGAATTGAAACCTCCCACGCAAGTAATAAGTCGAAGACCTCGTACTGGTAGCAGTAAGCAATTGTTATTCATGAATTGAGACACCGAATTTATGGATGTACAACAGTATTAAAGAAGTCGCAACTTGTCATTGGCTGATCTCATTAGCACATGCAACATCATAAACTGTATGTTAATTGGTGGAATAAGGAACAGATGAATTGGCGAATAACGGAAGACACAACATAGAGAGACCGTTTGTCCAATACTGATGTATTGTAGTGAGGAGATACGGTCGCACCATACTACTCACACCACTATTCATTGCCTCCGACGCACGTCAGACTATCTTGGGGGCGGATTTTCTTGACCGCGTTGAAGCCGTGATTGATTTGAAGCATGATAAACTGGTAACGAAGTATGGGGTGGTTCCACTGGTGGGAAAGCGCAAAACCCAGCTTGGACAAATTGAAGTGAACGTACCCAGAGCAATGCCAACTTGTGACAATCAGTTGCTGAACAAAGTGATACGCAAGTTTCAGGGATTGTTCACTACGGATCAGGACCCGTATGGCTATTGTGACTGGGTTGAACATGAAATCCCCATCGAATCAAAGCGATTTCGGCCATTCGGACCCCGAAGAATTCCAGTGCATTTGCAGCCGGAAGTTGAACGACAAGTGAAGGACATGCTGAAGGAAGAAATCATCGAGGAGGCCGATAGCCCGTTCAACTCTCCTGTCTTGTTGGTAAAGAAGCCTAACGGTAAATTTCGATTCTGTGTCGATTTCAGGCGGCTGAACGAGATAACGATCAATAAAGTGGTAGCAGTCCCGTCGGTGGCGGAGATTTTTGACAAGCTGCAGAACGCCCGGGTGTTTACAGTGTTCGACTTACGGTCCGGATATTGGCAGGTCCCAATCAAACAATCGGACCGAGATAAGACAGCATTCACAGTGGGTGAAAAGCAATACCGCTTCAAGCGGATGCCGTTCGGACTCTCAGGCGCTCCGTTCACGTTCAGACGACTGATGCTGAAGGTGTTGGACGGAGTGAGCAACACTGTTGTCTATGGAGACGATATCGTCATTTACAGCACAAATGAGACAGAACATGCAGTACACGTTTCAGCAGTGCTACAGAAGATTGAGACAGCCGGCCTCCGGATCAATAGTTCAAAGTCTCAACTGGCGAAGCAAACGGTAACACTGCTCGGTCACAAGGTCGGTCAGGGGGAGGTCCAGCCACTGCCCGAGAAACTGCTGACAATCGAGGCTATTCCGGTGCCAACATCGAAGAGGACGCTGAGACAGTTTCTCGGTCGCGTCGGGTTCTACAGCCGCTTCATCAAAAACTTCCATGACCTCGCGAGTCCGTTATACGAAATTCTGAGGAAGGATTGCCAATTTCATTGGTCACAGAAAGCCAACCAAGCGTTCGTCGAGATCCAACGCTTGATGAAAGAAGGACAGCTGACTCTGAAATTGCCAGTGACTGGACAGAGCTTCATTGTCTCAACGGATGCGAGTGATGTAGGAATTGGAGCGGTACTGAAGCAGGAGGACGGTGTGGTGGAATACGCCAGTCGGGTACTGAGTCCTGCTGAACGAAACTATTCAACGACAGAGAAAGAATGTTTGGCAATCGTATGGGCCTTGGAAAAATGGAGGCCGTACTTGCTCGGCCGACAGTTCCATGTGGAGACTGACCACAAACCGCTGGAGTGGATTAAATCGGCGAAGGACCCTCGAGGAAGGCTGGCTCGTTGGGCATTACGACTACAGGAGTACGACTTCACAATTCGCCACTTGTCCGGGAAAGAGAACTGTGTACCTGATTTGCTTTCCCGAACGCAACACTTCGATGAGGTCCACAAGGACGTGGTCGGAGTTAACAGTATTGAACTCGAGAGTGACCCCGGGAAGTTACAAGCAGTACAGAGAATGGATACGACGATCCGGACGGTGATTGACCGACTCTTGTCGGGAGGACAACCGCCAGAGGACGAGCTGAATCCGGAATTGAAAGCTTTCAGAACGCACTGGTCCGATTTGCGGCTGAATAGTGCCGGAATTTTGATGCGCCAGTTGCGAGAGGGAATAAACGTCCCGGTCATACCGGCGGAATTGAGGGCGACAATTGTGAAAGAATGTCATCAGCTGGCTCATACGGGTTGTCATCGAACTTATGAAATGCTGAAACAAAGAGCATACTGGCCGGGAATGAAGAATGACGTTAACAATTATGTGCGTGCGTGCCAGCAATGTCAGTTAGTGAAGAGCACTAACCACCCCAGTCAGTATCCCACACAACCGATTCCGGTCAGTAAAATTGGGGAACTGTGGTCGGTGGATGTGATGGGCCCCTTTCCAGCAACGACCTCCGGAAATCAATACATCATAATCATGACCGAACACTTCACAAGGTGGATCGAAGCAGCCGCCATACCCGATCAGCGCGCAAGCACGGTGTGCAGGGCTGTGATGGAGCACATCATAGCGGATCACGGAATACCGCGAAGCATATTGACTGATCAAGGCCCCTGCTTCGAAAGTGAGGAGTTTCGGAACTGTTTGGAGCGTTTGGGAATCAAGAAAATACGCACAACTCCATATCATCCTCAATCAAACGGATTGACGGAGAGGAACAATCGCACAATCAAGGAATGGTTGGCTGCGAAAGGAGGAAGCTGGGAAGAAACGTTACCGTTGATTCTGTTGGCCCACCGCTGTTCGCCGCAAGGGACAACGAAAAAGTCGCCATTCGAGCTAATGTATGGGCGCGTGCCACGCTTGCCAGTCGACCAGGAGATTGGTTTATGGGGAGACCGACGGATGAGCGCTCGTGAATTAGCGGCAGCTCGGAGATCGGCCAACCGAAACTTGAAAAACACACAAGAAGCTTCTAAGGAGCAATCGACTGCGAGGTTATCGGGTCGAAGGACTGTGTTTGAAATTGGTTCTAAGGTTAAATACCGAGACCGGCGGAGCGCGGGGGCGACCGGACCCGGATCTAGGAAGTTCCTGGCGAAGTGGAGGGGACCGTACGTAGTAATTGAACGTCGTGGCCCAGTGTATTTGATAAAGAATGAGAGAAGTCAACATCGAGTGCACGGAAGCCAGCTGTGTAAATGGTACGACACTCCGATCAGAAGAGGATGCACACCATGTGTGTCACCAGCACCGGGGCCAGCACGCAGATCATCGAGGGAACGAAGAGAACCTGAACGCCTTTTGTTACGACTGGAGCAATCTTTGCTGGGGGAGGAGTGTAGTGAGGAGATACGGTCGCACCATACTACTCACACCACTATTCAGTAGCAGCGGTTCGAGATGATCGCGGATCGAGATAATCGCGTGATAAATACGGCAGAGATACGGGATGGATCGTTGGAGGACAGAATGACATATGATGGCTTTCGCTACACGACGGAACTGATACATGGTGTCTAGAGCGACTGGAGTATCCTCAGAAGAGTATGGTGTGCAAATGAGTGTTTCCGTTTCTAGTCGTGCTCAGACACTTAAGTAGTGTGTTGGTTTCTCCAATAAAGTAACCTTTGTGTTGTCCGCCTTCTGGTTTCACAACAGTATCTTAAACGCGATATTTGGATTGGCCATTTTTCATATCTTCTGTTTTGTCGGGGTTTGGATAATCGGTGAATCGAGATTTCCACCACAATGACATATCTTCAAAACTGAAGATCTAGTTCTGAGTGTGAAATCATGAGAGTTTTTGTAGGCCCGCCTTGCTGTTGCTGTTATTTGCTGTAAGAGTTCTCTCGTGTGACAGAGCCAATCCCACCTACATTAAACCTAATGTGATCCTTGTCCTAGAAGATGTTCTCCCTTCTACTTATGAAGTGTGGACACCGCGTTGCGTTTATCACTTCTGCCAATGACCATTGATTCACCTAATCTCAGAGTAAGTGGTGCGTGGCTATTGCTGCACTGAAGCCTAAGCGATGGAAACGTAATAAAGCCCCAAGTGCGAACCTTCAAAGATGGTGCGGTGAGTGATGTACGGACTGAATGCTTTTTGGGTGTGAATTTTGCCTTCTATTCGGATTGCCGGGTACTCTCTCTGAAGCTGTCTCCATTGCAGAGGAGTCCCGCCAAAGTATGTCAGTTCGTTTAAATCGTTGTATGCTCTCTCACAATGCAGAGTACGCATTTGTGGGTATCTATCTTGGGAGGTCTCCACGTTAGGTTGCGTTCTACAAGGGTGTCCGGTCCCCCGCTCCCTGTTCTGTATTGATGACTGGTATTCCGTGAGGAGTACTCAGAGGTTTCAAGGATCTCAAGGTGGAGTATTCACCACGTAGTAAGCTGAATGATGTTGAGTGTACGGATGATATTACTTAGGCTTTCTGCAGGATACACGCAGACCCTGTCGAGTCGTTTGAATAATATGGCTGATCTGTATGTTGCACATTTGGCACCTACAAAGTGCGATGTTATGAGATTGGGTGGGCACTGATCTTGTTATTGCAGACAGGCCACTGGAGACTAGACCGCTTCACCTATATGAGTAGTCATCTCATTAGCTCATAGTATTGCTGATGTACTGCCCACGAGAGTAACGAAAGTACGTAGTGTACTCGCCAACCTTCGTCACTTGCGAATTCTCAAAGATGTTCACTTTTCGACTAAATACGGGAGTGACAGTTTGTTCATGCTTTCAGGTTTGCTTCATGGTTCATAGACCCTGCCGATTCACGCGGAAAACGCATACAACCTGGGCTGTCTCCGCCAGTTCGCCAGCATCAAATGGACCAACCTTGTGAGCAATGCGACAGTCTGCTGGGACGCAATTAAGAAAGTTCGCAACGGATAACCGAGATAGTGAGAACGCACAAATTTCGCTGTGTATACCGACATGGCATCTGTCACACCAATCATTGTTCAACGTAGATGTTGATGGCTGAAACAAACCGAAAAGCGGTCACTTGCTATGAAAGCCTTAGCTGTTCCACTGAAAAAAGTTGTTAAGTCGCGTCCACTTGGTTAGGCATTTTGCGACCGTCCACATCGCTGGTTGAAAGTACCCTCTGATATGGACTTGTGTTGCAGTCGATAGCGAGCTCGTTTTTTTTGTTCGTCTGCGTTCTTTTTCCCATCTCCTCATATTTCACTCATTTGTTACTTGGCTATCCGACCCATTGCACCCACTGGTTTGGCTCAAAGCTGATGGTAATTGTGTTGATGTACACGTCTAATGTTCTACTATCCACTGGTACATGATTTTATTTCTCTTCTTGTTGGGACCTAAGTATGCTGACCATCTTAGGATGAGTGTTTCCTGCATCCCCTATTTCAATCAGCCGCGTTCCGTGCGTCGCATTAACTGTCATCTAGTTGAACGTGGGGCTTGCCCTGGCTAGAACTGTTGTTACTGAACGATTCAAACTAGCATTGTGTTCATTATGGTTACTGATAAGTAATTATTGATTTTTCTGCTCCAGCACAATCAACATGCAAATTTGGCCACAAATATCACATTCAAACAGACATACACACTCGGAAGGATGTAACGAAGTTTGCAGATATTGGGTTTCAGATCTGTTACTAACTTCCCTCGGTCAGTCAAAGCGTGTTGTTATCCGCCCATGTTGATGGTTTTGAACAAACCACAACCCTATTTATATGCACCTGTCAAACTACATTTAATTATTAATCATATTGTCTTTGTTCATTACCTCGCCGATTTTAACCTATCTGGAATACGTCGCTTTTGCTCTCAGTGTTTGTTTATGCCACATTTGGCGTTGATTGTGAATTCTTTGCTGAAAACAGTGGTAAGGGAACCATGGTGAATGGGTTTGAAATATGATGTATTACGCAGATTTCTAGGAAATGTTCCTCAATTTATTTAACTTGATAACCTTCATGTGATAAATTCATATCTAGGAAATCGGTAGCAGGTCATGAAATCACATATCTCAGAGCGACAGTTCAGTCTACAATCGAACAACGCTCAGTGCAGAAAGGCAGCTAATGCTACAGACTCGATCGGGGCAATCAACTGATCCAACGCGAATTACTGGGGGGGGACACTGAGATAACTGTATATCCAACCTCTTAAAGTGTCTCACCCACGTGATAGCCAAAATCTTCTATATTTGAAGATATGCTGCGTTTTTATGTTAAACATTATCGGAACCTTTGTTAAATGGTACATTTTTTACTTTAAGAAAAGTCAATGACAATGCACTGTCCTATTGTGGTGGGTTGTCAAGCCGGAGATGCAGATGCTTCAACTCTCGGAGGAATACAGCGATGAGGCTGCAAGGTACGTCTAAAAGCCCACAGCGAGCGGGGCGGGGACAGCATAGGCGACCGGATGAGTCATCGCTCAACTGGATCGGACCAACGAACAAGGCATGGCAGGCAAAATAGGATGAATAACCAGATCGGGGGCACGATTATTCTAACATCGGGGGCAATATCTCGACGTGATCGCAAAACACGGCCAGGGTACATAGTGGCTGGATTGCGGGCAGCACGAGCGACCGGATGAGCCATCGCCCAACGAGATCGGCCCAACGGACGAGAAATGGCATATGTAGAACGCCCTGGCAGGAGGCGTCGGACGCACATACAAACCTGGAATACAGCGATGAGGCTGCAAGGTACGTCTAAAAGCCCACAGCGAGCGGGGCGGGGACAGCATAGGCGACCGGATGAGTCATCGCTCAACTGGATCGGACCAACGAACAAGGCATGGCAGGCAAAATAGGATGAATAACCAGATCGGGGGCACGATTATTCTAACATCGGGGGCAATATCTCGACGTGATCGCAAAATACGCCCAGGGTACATAGTGGCTGGATTGCGGGCAGCACGAGCGACCGGATGAGCCATCGCCCAACGAGATCGGCCCAACGGACGAGAAATGGCATATGTAGAACGCCCTGGCAGGAGGCGTCGGACGCACATACAAACCGGATCGAAGTGCGCAGTACGTGTGAGCAGAAATCGGGGGTGTTGTGGTTCAGACTGATGACTCATATACGCGAGCGCACGCGTAGCATGGTGACCAGCGTGTTGAACAACAGAGATTGTGCTTTATTGGACACCATTTTCGCTACAATATCAGTACGGCTGCATTTTAAAACAACAACGTGATCGGAAAATTTCTACCCCTGATAGAGCCCAGCATTTCGTTCCTGTTCAGATGGCTTCGCTTGTACTCTCTTTGCACTAACCATTCAACAATTTTATATTGGAAAATATCATCCGTCTAACGTAGGATTAGCCATTGGTTGCTTGCTCCCCAGCAGTGCAACTGTAGAAAATCACGCTGGAACTGGGCAAGCACGCTTAATATAATGACATCTGTTAGATTTCCGAAGAAAATGGGTGGACAAAACCGTAATTTTGTTCACTCAAGGTCCATGTAAGTTGCCATCCTTGGCGCACTGAGCTGTTTATCTTTAGAGCAAAATCTGAGGGTAAAAACTGGACCAAGTAAGTTGCTTATTCCTTTCTAACAACGTATATTAACCTTAATAGGACAGCGACAATGTATTCAATCGCATCCTGACTTCCACAAAATGTGGTTCCAGCGATCTCATGGTTACCTAGCAGACCTCGTCCTTTGAGCTCGATCTACTGGAACAAAGAATCGGCCGCATTTGGTGTAGGTCACCTAGGTCAAAGATACCGGATGTTACATAGGTTTGTAATTAGCCTGTGTGAATGGTGGAGCTTATGGGGGCATGTAAGTAAGATTCGGTTCTGCTAAATTTTTCTGTCATCCGATCAACTCATCGCAGGCTCCTATCAATGTTCACTGGTCCCAGAGTAACACATCTACAGGATCAGCTTACTTTTGGGTGATCTGATAAAATAAAAGTTATTACCGATTGTTGTGTCATTATAATGACAATGTTCAGTTTTTCTCTAGAAGGTGGCGCCATATACAGTAAATATTTTACCGACTAGGGTGAGGGATTTCCTGACAAATGTGGACGAACAGGTGCACGCGTGCCAACAACCACTAGATGAGGTCATCTTGTTTCGTTGTTCGCACCGTCCGAATGAAGTTCAGTGCGCCGTTGAACCATCACAGGGTGTATGCATGAAATGCAACGGATCGCGCCACCCATTGAATGATTCCTTGACTACATTTTATTTGTACAGTTGTTCGTCCTAGATCGCAAGACGGAATATACTGTAAACGAGTTCTCATTCCGGATGGTTGTACTGTGATTTTACTTTCCCCTTTACACCATCCAACACAAAGTGGATGCGATGAAATTCATGTACAAGGGAAGCTTCCTGGCCGATTTGCATTCTTTTGTTGTCCCCGTATTTAGGCTGGATACTCGTTATCATTTGTACAAACTAGTTTTGAGAAATCGTTGCTTAAATTTCAGCTGTTGAATCCCGCGTTCCCGTATTCGGGGGGTTCGGTCAATTGTACTTATTTGATAAGCTCAAGCCTGAATAGTTCAATACGATCAACTATGCTTTGTCATCGTTCGTCAGCCTCGTCATTCAGATAACGTTGTTTTTGAGTTAAACTTTCTGTGCAAAATTGAGATTTAACAATAAAACATATACTATCCGGTCACCTCAGCAAACCGACAGACTGGTTGTTAAATTTGACACAACTGGGGTCTCACAGTCCACAGAATGCGCCCAACATCGGGTGTGTTAAGGTGAACGTTGGACCGGATCGTCACGGTCAGTCACAATAATTGTCAAGGTGCCTCAGTCAACTGAACTGATGCCAGTGTCGCGTCACCCACGCATGCCATCGCTCCCCCGCCACACTGAAGTGTTGCTGCCCATGCGCACATATCTGCCCATATAACTAAACTCCTCAGCCTAGCAAACTGTCTGTCATTTGTAAAATATTTGCGCCAAACTTAGTACGAATAAGGTCAAATAGTTTTGGCGTCGTGTTTAACGTTTTATCGATAAATGGATTGGGAATAACACAACGTTAGGAGCAAGTTGTATTACTCCACTTTTCAACCATCTCAGGTGGCCTTACTCAGGAGTGCTGTATTCGAAATCACATGTGATCCGTACCAATTCTCTAATTTTTATGTCCTCTTTAACTCGTTATACTTGTCATACATAATTCGCGTTTACTCCCATGTAGTCGTAAAAGCCTGACGGGAATGACCGGAAACAGCTGTTTGCAAAATTGACTTCTTATGAATTCTATGGTAATCGGGATAAGGATGAAGGGAACAGTCAAATACCGTGAATATGGGTGATTATAGTGTCAACATCGGAACACATGAGTGGAAGAGAATACGCAGTGGTGGTGTTACAGACCGCGTGTCGGAGTGTGATTTATTTGGGTAAATGGGAACTTGCACGTACGGTTGTCCGAAGATTAGTGACCAGTTCAGGGTGGTGAGGAAGTGGAGAAAACCTGTGTGTGATACAGCCATGGGCTCAGGTCAGTGTGATAAGAGCCTTTTGCCGGTTGTTGTGATGTAATTGAATGTTCACCTTTAATCCACCCAGCACTGGTTACACGTTACAGAGTGTGACAGCACACTGGTGACTGGCCCACTGACAATTTTAGGTCTGACACAGCGAATCAAATTCTGCATTATAACCAACTGGAAGCGGTCTCAAAGTGGTGGAGCCGACGGATACCATAAAGCAAAGTCGAGTGTGCTGAGTTCTTTAGGCTGAACCTTGCGAAATATGTGCGATGAATTCAAACGCCACCATCTAGAAAAATCGAAACCAACAGTTAGGAAATTAATGCATTTAAAGCAGCGATTCGTTGAAACTGATTCTTTGAGTAAAAGAGGACGATGACAACGGAAGTGATGATGAAGGGTGATGATATGACAAAATCCTCAAGTACCCGCGCGTAAATTTGCTCAATATTTTGAAACTGATGCCGAGCCCGTTAAAAATACCATGGAAACATATCAATATACAAAAAAGAGTGATTCACCCCGTGAAGCTGTCTACCTTGCCCACGTGGAGAGCGTATTCATTGGCGTGCTTTTGTGTTTTTCGAATGTAAATTCTCTTTTACACACCCAGACAAAGCGGACCAAGATGGAAAAGCGCATTTTCCCGTCATTTTTTTGTTGGCCCCTTTCTTAACTTAGATACTCACTATCTTTTACTCAGGGAATCAGTTTGAAGATATTTGTTTTCGCTTTCTTGGATGACGGCTTGAACGTAAATAACTCGGCTTAACTAACTGCTTTACGACCATCGACGGGTACCGTTACCAGTTGAACAGTTTGTTGAATCTGACACTATGTAAAACTTAAACTTGGCAACGGAACAGACACTACATGGTCGCGGAACACGTCAAAAAATCGACATCTGAAACTTACACCGGCGGGAATTCGAGCCCCGCAGGTTGCGCCCTGGGCTGGGCGTGATAAGGTCACACACTGAACCGAGTCATCCCGATCCGACCACAGCGACTGGCAAAAGATCCTATCCCACTGATCTGAACTCGGTACCGCTATGCATACATGTTTCCTTCTCTCACTCACCAAAATGACCAGCCCTTGTTCCAAGGCTGTTCCTACGTGCAAGTGTCCATCTGTTCGTTGTAACAGGCGGTTTATGACGCATTTCCGGTGCCACTGCGATTTGCGCGTACATGATGGCCACAAGTCAACAGCTACGTAAAGTGATGCTTGCGTGTACATGTTTCAACGCAGAAACTGAGAGCATACTGTACTGTCACCCTGGACCGCCATCTGTACCCGCCAGGTGTAAATGACTACATGGTAGTGCATGTGAAATGCGGAAACATTTTGGAAGGTAAGACGCTCATTGGAAGCTGAATGTAGCTGTATATTTCAAATCTGTGGACGATGACAAGTAAGGATAAGAAATGAGTGAGAGTTTCTAAAAGTGGAACGGACGGAGGATAAGAGCTAAGCAACAGTTGTACTGTTCTCATAACTACTGATTAGACGGGTTGTGCCGAACCTGAGAAGTACAAGTTTTACGAAATGTCCACAAATTCATTCACGTTAACTTGACCATCATCACAGTAATGCTCACATTGCCCCGCGTCTCGTTAGGACACCCTTCATGTCAGTCGACCAGACCGTTCTGCTCATGCTCATATTGTATCATTTATGACGTGTGCTTGTCAACGTTTCCACCTTCGGACCAACCACTCGCAATTGTTGAGATCATGAGTACGTTTAACAGCTTTGCTTGAAGGAAATAATCATTTATGTACTGTACTTTGCTGTATCAGGAAATTATGTTTTTGTGTCTTGAGCTATGTGTCGTACCATCTGTATATACCTGGGGAACATTCTCAGGTATGCGACAATTTCTATTTGCCCATGACACGGTGAAGCCTCCTCTGTGTTCACACTTAACAACTACACGAAAAGGACTCGTTCGTTGTGCTCCCCATCAGCAATTGTCGATAATTTTTCACTATGTCAATGAACAGGTAGGAAAATAATGTGGCAATTGATATTGGGGTACTTGTGAGTCATAATCGATGCTACTCATCAGCAAAGAGCAAGAGTGCTGCACTGACCAGTTTCATTCTATCTCTGACGCAAATAAATGCATCAGTTCGCTTCAGCTGTTCCGTACAGTAACTCACCTGGCTATTAACTACTCGGTTGTTTGCAACAGCCATTGGCATCGATGAATGTTTTAGGTGAACTGATTTGTAACGAAAAAGTTGTTGAAGTGCGTAGACTGATCGGCATATCATAGCGGAAAGAAAAGAGTTCGTATTTGCGACCTTGAGGTTATCCTTCTATTCAGTTGTGGCTAATCAACGCGGTTTTCGGACATCTTCTGAAAACTTACCGACAAATTGTCCCAATTTTCCAATGGTAATCACGGTTACTAGTGATATCAAGAGTTTCATCAAGTCTTGTGTGACTTTTGTTGAATCTGGAAAGCAAATATGAACATTATGTTAAACCGTGAAATTCATTCTATTCCACTGATTAGTGCAGCAGAAGGGGGCAATTTGTTCAAATGATGGTATGCAGGAATGTTGAAAAAGACGGGTGTGCTCGGAACTTCTGTACGCATCTCTCGTTTTGTGTTCGACAATTACAACCAGTCTGAACGGCTGTACAAAAATGCAATCAACAACAAATGTATGACTGACCCATATTTCACCGGTGTTATATATATATATATATATAATATTTCTTATATCCACCTTTCCTTTCGTATCGACCAACAACTACCGTCATTTGTAAGACCACCCGCGCTCCTTTTCACAAAGCTGAACCCTGGTGGTCTACCTCTTCTTCTGTCCAACTTTGTTGATGCGTTATATGTCGAATATTTTGTTCGATTTTCGGTCCGGTTTTAAATTTCCGTTTTGTGTCTCAATCCCTTCTAGATGGCAATGCTGCGTTGAACAACTTCTCGCCTTATATATCTAACAGCCTGGATCTTACTGTTGGAATCATTCAATATTTCTGTTTCCGAGAGTTGGGGGTTTCACTTCACTTCTAACCTACCATGTGGTTAACCAGAATTATCGGGTTGAACCACAAAGACCTCCACTCACATACCTCCTGGTCTTATGCCTCCGGGTTTACATTGGGTACGTGGTGCATGATTGGAATCATGAGTAGTGCAGCACAAACCACTTTTGATGAGCGTAATGTGCGGATTTTCTTTAGCTTCCACACCCGTGCCGGATGCCACCAAACCGAAAATGATGCAGTGTGCCTCTGAGGATGACGTTTTTCTATATAGGCATTCTTTGGTTTCCAACACCGTGAAATTAATCCGGAAACGGACGTACACCCCCCCACCCTGTGTGTATACTGGAAGTGGTCATACGTGCATGCTCACGCACATACATCGAAGGAGTTAAAACGGTACCAGTAAAAATACGCTGAAAAAAAGTTGTCCAACTCCAATGATGTTTGACCGAAACGAACGATATTATGCCAACCGCTGATCTCCCTTCATGTAACACATTTAGGATAAAGCAATTCAGAAACTGAAACTGGGTTTTATATGGCTTCTCCCTTAGACCGTAACTGATCAGATTGTATAATATTTAATTGGTGATATTCTAACTGCATATTCCGTGCTCCCGATCGTTGTGATGAATGCATGTGATTTCTGTGAAGGGCTGATTATGGAATACGGCTATACTGACTACGGTTTCATCATACGTTGAGTTGAAAAAACCTCGTTCCGTGAGGACTTCGTACTGGATTTTCATTAATCATGTACTTGCGGGTGACACTAGATGTTCCCGTTCCGTGTACCTTGATGAATAGTGATGCAAAACGGTTATTCTATGTTGTCCAATTAAAGCTGTACTCCAAAACACAGAAAAATCATGCACCCCTTTAGAATCAGTCGACTTACCACCAGACGTGGAGGTACTATCCGCTGAAACCAAAGAGTGAATAAGTAAGGCGTCATTAGAAACTTCATATCGAGTTAAAATTGTCACGATATTGGCTAACAAGAAGTGGCTAGAGGAAGTATGTTGGCTTAGTCGCGTTTCACCCAATAAATGCTGAAGCTGTGCGTGGAAGTAAATATGGCATTTTGAAATTTTGTTTCCTTGCAATCATCCACCCCTCAGTCATTGCTTCTCAATTGTTTCGTTGTTACTGATGAGTAGTCGAGGATTTGGTTTATTTTCAAGTTGAACATCACTCATATTTGATCGCAGCCTTCGCATTCAGATAGCCCTTCCAGCCAGCCGGTGTCTTTCAAAATGAAGCACTAGACTCGAGTTTCGCTCTCATTAGAACTTGTCAGTAGTGCACTACTGACGTGCTCTAATGAGAGTGAAACTCGAGTCTAGTATTTCGTTATTGTTTGATCTCATATTGTATCGTACTTGGTGTCACCACGGGTGTTGTGACCCTTAATTCCCAAAAGTCAGTTAGTAAAGCGGTTCGCATATCGTAGAAAGTTGATCAAGTGCAAGCAACAGTCAAGTGCAGAATAAAGCGGGTTCGTGAGCTAGACTACGCACTGGTCGTTTTGACTACGTCATTATCTCATTGGTCGAACAAGTCAGTAGGAAACCGTAGACACATACACGCACACACACGCACACTGACTGGCACTGATGGTGAATGCTCACAGGGGTTCAGAGGTCAGACGAGTGGGCAACTGGTAGACAGCATATTATGGTAATTAGGACTAAAAACTGAATGTGTGCATACTGTCAGCTTTGAGGGGTGCCATCTTTATTATCACTCTAATGTCTGGATGGTCTCCCCGACGCAATCAAAACACACATGCAAACTTTCCCGAACCACATGTAGAATTGCTACAGAATAGCCGAGACCAAAATTACCGAGTTTGAAACTGGCTCGGAATCCAACCGATTGCATCACCGAACTTGAGGAGAACACCACCATCAAACGGTTAGTCGATGATCGGATCGGATCTGGTCGAGCAAACCCGCATCCCGTCACCACCGGATGTGTACAGCTGGCACTATCATATACACTCACACGCCCGAGATGACAATCCAATGGCAGCTGTGAAATTGTAGGGATATATGGACGACATAGAATTCATGGAATGGAGTTTGTATAAACACACTAATTTTAATAAACATCCGGTCCCAGTGACCAGCAGCTTGGTGATAGACAACAGTCTCGATCTAGATCGGTCTCGTCAGCACCCCGCACGCCGGCGAATCAAACCCTCGACCTTAGATCAAGCTACAGGTTATAGTTCTCATACTTATCCACCAGACCACCAATCTTGGTCACCGGGATTCCACGAAGGTATATGAATTACTGAGCTCCCTTTTGCTCATAAACTGAAATCGATCGGCCGTTTTTTCAGTCTATGGGCAAAAGGAAGTGAAACGGTTGAGGAAAGTAAACACACAACTTCGTAAGGTACTCCATTTTTTCAAAAATCTACCTTAATAACAAGCTGATAGGCATCGCGTTTCATAAAGAACATATTTCACTGGAAAATAGTTAGCTGAATGGTTTTTATGCAAAAACAAAGGTACGCAAGCAGACAACAGAAAACAGCTGTGATCAAACCGTATCGCCACCCTACGTGACATGGATTGATTTGGGACTGTTGCGAACTGCTCTTATCATTTCTCCCGGGCTTTCAATTTCGGTCCATTTCCGGTTGTACCGTAATAGGTTGAAGCTCAAACAAATCTCCTTCGGTTACAAAAGAAACCGCCATCTTGATAATCTAGCTGTACACTGCTGTAGACGCCGCAAAAAGTACGCCACATCGGTACCGAAATGAGAAGCTTCCCAATGGAACTTGAATTTCACGCCTTGAAACAGGCTTCAAATTAAAGCTTTTTCTCATCGATTACGTGAATCAACTCGGAATACGAGCGAAAAATATCATTCTTTTCCTACCGACACCTTGTGTACCAGCATAAAAATACATGGATGTGTTCAGGGTACACAGCAATCTATATCTAATCGGAAACTTGAAGGACAAGTGCCAAAAATAGTAGTTAGGGTCTCCGGACAACCAGTGAGTGCGTCGAATTCAGTGTAGATAAGAAAAGATCGAACGTCACCTAGGGACTGTTCGCAAAATTCCACTTCATTCCGATTGGTTGAAATAGTTTTCCTTTGGAAAAAGGTGTTTGGGAGGGAAGAACGTGGACCCTTGACATCCCTGTGCATTAAGCATGTTAAAGAGAATAGCTAAAGTTAATCGTTGAGTGCAGA
Organism: Paragonimus westermani; assembly: GCA_008508345.1. Classification (NCBI taxonomy): domain Eukaryota; kingdom Metazoa; phylum Platyhelminthes; class Trematoda; order Plagiorchiida; family Troglotrematidae; genus Paragonimus; species Paragonimus westermani. Next base: position 90,992 of record QNGE01002290.1, on the reverse strand, counting down.
TTGGCCAGTTAAAACCATTAATCACTCAAAGATGTGCTCGTTCCCAATAGCGATCGAATTATGAATTAGTGTCGCATTACTAAAAAATTAAGGTCCACTACTAATCTGAACAGCAACACCATCTGAATACAACAGTGGCCATCTTGGTTGCTAGCCAGTTTAATCAAGGGCAGGAAATGCTACCTATAGACCTGATGACTGTTTGTTTCTAGTGTGTTGAATAGAGCGCACCATTTTTTTCGATGGTCGTGCTTGTAATATATGGCAGCAAAGCTGTATCTGAATAATTAAGGGCTAGTTATTACACGACCGACGACTGACATATAGCTAGGCTAATACATAATCATGTTAACGATGAATACAAGACAACCACAAGGGGCTCACGTACAGTATCAAATAATATCCCGGAAGATAAGTGTACTCATGAAATAATCAAGGTACACTAAATGTACGTCTATTGAAAATGTCGGGCGAGTAAGAGCGAGTTGGTACAGTGTGTAGCTGTGAGTGTGTTGTAGTTGAATTCTTGTCATTTGTTGCCTTTTTCTGTTAACTTGGTCTGGCGTCAAGTGTACACGCTGTTCTGAACCGCATAACTATGCTGAATAAGATTCTGGTCCTGCCACGTTCACCCTTTTCAGACAAGTCAAAGGTATGTCGCACTACTCGCTGCGTACAGGTGCTCAAGCAACGAGGCACGAGTCTGGGAGTGTCAACAGAGTTATATTTATAGTTGCGGCACTGATTTCTTCCGTGTACAGAAGGAGGGGGTTAGAACAGGTGTCTTCAAACAAAGAGCATCCCATTTGCCTACCCGTTCACCGTGACCACCGGTTATGTGTGTGCACATCCTTTACAAAGCCAGAACGTTCACCTCGTATCTGATTGGCTATGAACGATCGCGTGATAAACCGTGACTAAGATTGGTTCAATTCTAACTCGTTCACCGATTTAATGTCCTTTGTGTACATCTGCTGGATATATGACATAGGTACTAGTTTACGCCCGTTACCCTGCCTTGTGTTCTCAATTACGATATGATCGAGAACTCTGCACCAATTCTCGGAAGCTTGGTCTGGCTTACAATACATCTAACTGCACACAGCAATGATCGGAATGAGTCGTCAAGGCCTTATTTACTGCAACTTCGGACTGAGTTAGCCCCTCACTGTTAGGTGAGTCAGACATTTGAGACACTGACTCAAGGTAGGGTCCTCAAGAATACCCTGCCCTGTTACCTCGCAAGTCAGACTTTTGGATCAGAGACCTGGGGATGGGATCCCAAAAGAAGCACTTGTTCCTTCTTATCCCGTAAATCAAGCTGTTGAGCCACAAGCCCAAAGTGATGTCCAACTTGCAAATCTGATATATGCTTATGGACTCAAGACGTTGTTCGTCAAATCGTGGAATGTGTATTCGCCGCTGGATCGATGCAGTGGTGGACGGCCGGAACTCCACATCACACTGATCACTCTGGAACCGAGCAGTTAAGGCATCGGTGTCGCAGCCCTGAATGTGACAAGGATTGCTAACCAAAGTAAGCTCAGGTAAGCAGGCGTTGAGTACACATTCCAATGGAGAGGTTACTCGGTAGAGGGTTCTCGGAGCACTGTGTTTGTTCCACAGTCGTCGACCGTATCAACTCTGATGGTAGGCGAAATACACGGTATCAGCCTTGAGCCATGTCCATATGCTACATTTCCTAATGCTTATGGTATAGATAAGCCACATCAACGATACAACTGATCAGCTCTATGATCTAAATGACTCCGACGCGCGAGTGAGGCAGGACTCAGCAGCTCGTCCGGGTGTCCTCAAGTCTCACGGCGTTAGTGTAATTAATGAGAACGGGATTTTTTCCCCGTTTGTGTGCTACTCACGAGTTGGCTATCATAAAAGTGTGATTCTAGGTCATTGCGAGTGACACCAAGACCTGAACTCATTCACGAAACGGTAATTACCATTTGATTGATTGCGTGATCGTGCGACAAAGCGATATTCGCGAGGTGCACACCATGCCAGTGATGCATGGAGCCCAATGTAGCACGAATTACAAGATAATCAGGATCAAATAGTCTATGCATGTTTTCGAGTCTTTGTATTGTTGATCATCCGGACAACGGCGGAAATCGGTTGTTAAACGATTTCAGAACTCAAAAAAGTGGACTGCATTCCGGCATACGGCTGAAGTTCGTCTGAAATACGTTCTTCTGCCCGCTATTCCCGAGGATGTGTAGCAACATCTCAAGGAACAGATCACGACAGTAGCCACTAGGACTATCAGTATTCAACCCGGAGTGTTCGTCGACGACTTGCCGAACGACTTCGTAGAATCAAGCAAAATCGCTGCAAAAAGCAAGTTGAACTGCTACAGAGCCACACCGACCGCCAACAATACAACTCCTATAGGGCGGATTTTGGTCCAACCGTCCAGTCTATTGAAGTACTAATTAACAGGGAGTGAATTTTCGTGCATTCAATCGGGGACATCCTGCAATTCTGGCGTGAGCAGTTTGAAATCTTATGAAACTGATGGCTACCACTGATTGGATGATCTTGGATAGCCTGCCACAGATTTAGCTGGGGAACATGGAGTACCTGGGCAACTGCGAAACACAAGGTCTTTGAGTGATGATATGTTACCAGGATGTTCTGTCCGATAACGAGTACACGAACATTTCACTCACGTGCACATAGGTCAAACCACCAAATTAAACCACAACGACAGGCAGCAAACAAGCCCACCCGATCACGTGTAAGGCAAAAATGATTATAATGTAATGGCCAGCAAAACAAACAAATTTGGTTGGACATAAGCAAATGAACGATCAGAATGTGGTAGAGCAATAACGAACAAAATTATTGGTACGTCTGTGGTAGGTGATGAATGTCTTACTAGTCAGAACAATAGAACCTTGGCCCCAACTTCTCCTTTTGAACAAGTAAGTTCTAATCATAAGAGAGAAGTTTTGAATTGACCTGAAGTTGTCTAGTTGCTGTCTCCGTTCTGCCGGACGATCACATAGCTTGTATCACTCTCTTGTGAATCCGAGGTGGATGTCGATGCAGTTGGTGGGTGGAAAGTGTCTATCAATGTGTTGATTCCTCGACGGTATCCGCTTCGCTGACATTTGCCCTTCGAGGCCGAGTTTGGCTGACATGTCGAGTCCATCATTCGATGCCTTCTGTGTTGTCGACTGAAACTTGGGGACCACGGTTGGTGAGTATTTTGCCACGATATCTGCTTGTGTAGTCTCGGGTGCATATTCGGTACCGGACTTTGAACAATGGTCGTTTAATACCGTGTCGGTGACTGAGGGTTTCTTCCACACGGGTATTTCTCGCAAGATCATCGGGTTCACCGGGCCATATTTCCTCGGAGATACTGTGCAGCTGTCTTTCGAACGCTGCAATAGATGGTGCCAAACTGTACTTGATATATATGGGTTAGGTGTTATGCGATAATTGGACGAGAATTATGGAATCACATTCCGGGTTATTCCCTCTTACTCGGCTTTGTTAAGGACGGGTCTAAACGTGTGAAGGAAACTTTCTTTTTGACATTTAGATTGCGGCGATTGCTGCTAGGAATGGACGTGCTGATTGCTGTACAAGACACAAAACTGGTTAGAATATACAGACGTGGATTGTGTACCGCTGTCGCATACAAGCGTGTCGGGAACTGCAACTTGGCGGAACAATCGTTGAAGCAATCAAACAGTGTTGGTTGTCGTTGTATATCCCATCGACTTAGAGTGAGCATCGGCCACGATGAGATAACTGACTCCACCGAGTGGACCAGCAGAACTGCCGTGCAGACGATACCATGGACGCGTCGGGTTCATTCAGGGTTGTAACTGAGCCGTTGTTGGATTCTTAGCGAACTGAGCACCACGGGGGCAACCTTTAACCATCGCTTCTACCATGCAGTTGACTCCAAATCAATAAAGAAAAATTCGTGCAAGTGAATTCATGCAACCAATCCCCGGATGAATTGTAGACAACTGTGTAAGCACGTCTTGGCGAGGCGTCACTGAAGTGACTACTCCATCGATAAATACTAGGCATGGGTTAATCACCGGTAATTATCCTGGTCATTCCATCATGTTTTCAGTTGCTTGGTGTGTGACTGAAACAACGAACAGTGGAGCCCAAGCCACTTGTGGTGAACATAATGCGCAATTGTCCTCTGGCCTTGGCCACTGTGACTGATTAACTCAAACCGGACGCTGCCAGATGCGTGGATCGATATGCTTGGAGTTGAAGAAAATACTCCCCGAAGGTCAGCTCAACGAAGGTGAAAGTTGCTCAGTGGCGATTGTCCATGCTGTCTTGACCGGAATTATCGGATTTGGTGTTATCTCGTGATTCACCGGGATGTTAGTCCATGTGATCTTATATGCTGGTTGTGCTATCCGTCCATGGCTCACGATGTTAGGGTATATTGTCAGCGGTCGAGATGTGAAGTGAAAAGATGACTGAGGTTGAACGTAATTACTTCCATAGCTATTCTGCTGACATACGAAGATGCACGCCTATAATGGTTCAGTTTATCAGGTCCGATTGATTTATTTCTTCCCTTAACACCGAAATAAACAACAGTCTATTGATTATGAGTTCAAGAAGCATGATTATCAACAAAAGGTTTTTATTCGCTCACTTATACCTCAATTATGTCGGTTTAGTTAGTGTTTGTTAAACAATCTTGGTAAGAAAACTGACCTACTGACTTGTGTCTGACTTCGATGAAGCATGTTATCCCCTTTGATTAACCTGCACAATGTCCTTTGGGCTTCCTGACAATCTCGCCTATCCTCAGTTGCATCTGTTAGGACGCTAGGCACTCCACATTTCTAGGTCGGTCTGGATAGAACCGAACCACTTGTCGCATGATTGCTTAATCTTACTGTGGTGGATGACCAGATCGGAGGTGCGAGTATTCCAACTCTCGGTGGAATACCTCAACGCGGCGGAAAGGTACGTCCAAAAGGCGAGCGGATCGGGACAGCATGGGCGATCGGATGAGTCATTGCTCAATTAGATCGGACCATCGGACGAGACATGACAGGCAAATGGGATGGATGACCAGATCTCGGAAGTGATTAGTTCAACACTTAGAGGGAATATCTTGACATGATCGTAGAATATGGTCAAAGCCCGAAGTTGATAGATTGCGGACAACACGAATGATCGGACAAGCCATCGCCAAACAAGATCGGACCAGCGGACGAGGAATGACAGGCGATAAAACCCCGACGGAAGGCACCAGTCACATACGTAAATCGTGCAGAAATGCACATGATGTGTGGACGGAAACCGGTGATGTGTTGTGGACCCGAAGCCCGGTTCATAAACACGAGCGCGTGCGTGGCGTGGCAACCAGCGAGTTGGATAATAAGGATTGTGGCTTACTGAATGTCTATTCGCTACAATATGAAAACGGGTTTATTTACAGGTGGGTAAGCAGGCGGGACGGCTGAAATGGTCACCTGGTGTTGACTCACGTTTGGCTCCCAAAACATCGGTCAGAACCTCAGATTGGCGGCACCGTCGTAATCCAAAGTGGGCTCTTAATTTTGCAATAATTAAGTGTGTTGAAGCCCAGTTTGAGAATCTTATTGATCAATTATCTGATCTTCGACCAACTAGTGCCGTGACCAGGATACAAGGATGAAGATCCCATGGCCGCAGCCCTTTGAAGATGGGGATGTTCGGAGTTTCCTGGAGGACTTCGAGGATGTGGCGAAGGCGGTCGGAGTGAAGGCGGACCGGGCGAAGCTGGCGGCCCCGCGGATGCTGCTCAAGGGCAGGGCGAAGGCGGTGTTGGATGCGGCGCGAAGGGGCCCTGCGAAGTTGGAGTGGGCCGCCGCGAAGGAGGCTCTGATCGCCGGGTTCGACAGCCCCGCCGAATGCCAGGAGGCGATGAGGCGGTTCAAGGGCGCCCGGCT
>QNGE01002290.1:38900-81738 GCA_008508345.1 Paragonimus westermani | reverse complement strand
ATCGAGTGCACGGAAGCCAGCTGTGTAAATGGTACGACACTCCGATCAGAAGAGGATGCACACCATGTGTGTCACCAGCACCGGGGCCAGCACGCAGATCATCGAGGGAACGAAGAGAACCTGAACGCCTTTTGTTACGACTGGAGCAATCTTTGCTGGGGGAGGAGTGTAGTGAGGAGATACGGTCGCACCATACTACTCACACCACTATTCAGTAGCAGCATGGATCGAGATGATCGCGGATCGAGATAATCGCGTGATAAATACGGCAGAGATACGGGATGGATCGTTGGAGGGCAGAATGACATATAATGGCTTTCGCTACACGACGGAACTGACACATGGTGTCTAAAGCGACTGGATTGTCCTCAGAAGAGTATGGTGTGCAAATGAGTGTTTCCGTTTCTAGTCGTGCTCAGACACTTAAGTAGTGTGTTGGTTTCTCCAATAAAGTAACCTTTGTGTTGTCCGCCTTTTGGATTCACAACACCAGTCCTAACAACATAGGTCGGTCAAGGACTAAGTTCTCCAATATGGCTTATGGGTATATCAGGACTCCAATTAATAGACAGTGTGCTATCACGAGGCAACACCTGTAATCGATGAGAGAACTTAAGTTAAAAACAATCAGTTATACTTAAGCCTGACAAGGATTCTGGGACCGTCAGTGTAGACAAAGATGTATATGTACGGAAGATGTTATCGATATCGAGTGATCAGACAAAGTTTCGGCGAACAAAGAGAATGGACACTGTTACCGAAACAGAAAACCGCGTAGGTGGACATCTCCAGTTGCTCTTGCAGTTGAGGGGTGTTGACGAAGTAACGTATCTCTTTAGCCGTGTGGATCGTCAACGTAACCTTACGGTCTACCGAAGACACCCAATCCTGGGATGCCACTTAGGCCTATTTTGGCGATGACAAACTACCATTGCCATAGATTGGCATGCTGCCTAGTCGCTATTCTAACCCCAGTAAAACACAAATTTCAGACATATTCCATCTTGTGAACTAATCAGCAACCTGGACAGAACCAATCTTGCTAACGAACTGATGCGTTCTGTAGACGTTCAGTCACTGTTCACAAATGTTGCGCTGCATGAAACGATTGACTACATTCGTCAGCTCGTTGAAAGGGGTTATATTTCGTTGCCGCTTCCTACCAACATATTGAAGGGAACTTTGCTGGTCTGTACTGGGAATGTCAGTTTTCTCGAGCAGTCCTTCAACTATCGGTGGAATACAGCGATGAGGCTGCAAGGTACGTCTAAAAGCCCACAGCGAGCGGGGCGGGGACAGCATAGGCGACCGGATGAGTCATCGCTCAACTGGATCGGACCAACGAACAAGGCATGGCAGGCAAAATAGGATGAATAACCAGATCGGGGGCACGATTATTCTAACATCGGGGGCAATATCTCGACGTGATCGCAAAACACGGCCAGGGTACATAGTGGCTGGATTGCGGGCAGCACGACCGACCGGATGAGCCATCGCCCAACGAGATCGGCCCAACGGACGAGAAATGGCATATGTAGAACGCCCTGGCAGGAGGCGTCGGACGCACATACAAACCGGATCGAAGTGCGCAGTACGTGTGAGCAGAAATCGGGGGTGTTGTGGTCCAGACTGATGACTCATATACGCGAGCGCACGCGTCGCATGGTGACCAGCGTGTTGAACAACAGAGATTGTGCTTTATTGGACGCCTTTTTTCGCTACAATATTACAAGAGTTACGTCGGTGACATTAATTTTCAGTCTATCTAAACAGACGATGGACAACCTGGTGCAGTGTGTGAATAGTTGTCATCCCAATCTGAAGGTTACTTGTGAATGGGAGGTGAACAACGGCCTGTCATTGCTAGACATTCTCATAAGTGGCGTTGGCGGATTCCAGCGTGAACTGTTTGAGAAATCCTGTCGGGGCAGTCGATCCCCTGAACCATTTGGTGGATTCCATATGAGACAGTGGGACGGGTGGGTAACAGAGTCCAAATGTGAAATTTCCGAGCTCCCGGTGTGGCTTCGTAGCTCAGCTGGTAGAGTATCGAGTGCACGGAAGCCAGCTGTGTAAATGGTACGACACTCCGATCAGAAGAGGATGCACACCATGTGTGTCACCAGCACCGGGGCCAGCACGCAGATCATCGAGGGAACGAAGAGAACCTGAACGCCTTTTGTTACGACTGGAGCAATCTTTGCTGGGGGAGGAGTGTAGTGAGGAGATACGGTCGCACCATACTACTCACACCACTATTCAGTAGCAGCATGGATCGAGATGATCGCGGATCGAGATAATCGCGTGATAAATACGGCAGAGATACGGGATGGATCGTTGGAGGGCAGAATGACATATAATGGCTTTCGCTACACGACGGAACTGACACATGGTGTCTAAAGCGACTGGATTGTCCTCAGAAGAGTATGGTGTGCAAATGAGTGTTTCCGTTTCTAGTCGTGCTCAGACACTTAAGTAGTGTGTTGGTTTCTCCAATAAAGTAACCTTTGTGTTGTCCGCCTTTTGGATTCACAACACCAGTCCTAACAACATAGGTCGGTCAAGGACTAAGTTCTCCAATATGGCTTATGGGTATATCAGGACTCCAATTAATAGACAGTGTGCTATCACGAGGCAACACCTGTAATCGATGAGAGAACTTAAGTTAAAAACAATCAGTTATACTTAAGCCTGACAAGGATTCTGGGACCGTCAGTGTAGACAAAGATGTATATGTACGGAAGATGTTATCGATATCGAGTGATCAGACAAAGTTTCGGCGAACAAAGAGAATGGACACTGTTACCGAAACAGAAAACCGCGTAGGTGGACATCTCCAGTTGCTCTTGCAGTTGAGGGGTGTTGACGAAGTAACGTATCTCTTTAGCCGTGTGGATCGTCAACGTAACCTTACGGTCTACCGAAGACACCCAATCCTGGGATGCCACTTAGGCCTATTTTGGCGATGACAAACTACCATTGCCATAGATTGGCATGCTGCCTAGTCGCTATTCTAACCCCAGTAAAACACAAATTTCAGACATATTCCATCTTGTGAACTAATCAGCAACCTGGACAGAACCAATCTTGCTAACGAACTGATGCGTTCTGTAGACGTTCAGTCACTGTTCACAAATGTTGCGCTGCATGAAACGATTGACTACATTCGTCAGCTCGTTGAAAGGGGTTATATTTCGTTGCCGCTTCCTACCAACATATTGAAGGGAACTTTGCTGGTCTGTACTGGGAATGTCAGTTTTCTCGAGCAGTCCTTCAACTATCGGTGGAATACAGCGATGAGGCTGCAAGGTACGTCTAAAAGCCCACAGCGAGCGGGGCGGGGACAGCATAGGCGACCGGATGAGTCATCGCTCAACTGGATCGGACCAACGAACAAGGCATGGCAGGCAAAATAGGATGAATAACCAGATCGGGGGCACGATTATTCTAACATCGGGGGCAATATCTCGACGTGATCGCAAAACACGGCCAGGGTACATAGTGGCTGGATTGCGGGCAGCACGACCGACCGGATGAGCCATCGCCCAACGAGATCGGCCCAACGGACGAGAAATGGCATATGTAGAACGCCCTGGCAGGAGGCGTCGGACGCACATACAAACCGGATCGAAGTGCGCAGTACGTGTGAGCAGAAATCGGGGGTGTTGTGGTCCAGACTGATGACTCATATACGCGAGCGCACGCGTCGCATGGTAACCAGCGTGTTGAACAACAGAGATTGTGCTTTATTGGACGCCTTTTTTCGCTACAATATTACAAGAGTTACGTCGGTGACATTAATTTTCAGTCTATCTAAACAGACGATGGACAACCTGGTGCAGTGTGTGAATAGTTGTCATCCCAATCTGAAGGTTACTTGTGAATGGGAGGTGAACAACGGCCTGTCATTTCTAGACATTCTCATAAGTGGCGTTGGCGGATTCCAGCGTGAACTGTTTGAGAAATCCTGTCGGGGCAGTCGATCCCCTGAACCATTTGGTGGATTCCATATGAGACAGTGGGACGGGTGGGTAACAGAGTCCAAATGTGAAATTTCCGAGCTCCCGGTGTGGCTTCGTAGCTCAGCTGGTAGAGAGCTTGCCGCGTTGAGGCATGCTGTCTCTGCCCCTGTTCGAATCCAGCCAAAGCCTTGACTCTTCACTGTTGGGTCTCATCTAAAATCATAAATCTGCCACAGTACTCATTAGTAATTCTCAGAATTCGTCAAGAGGATGACTCTGTTAGAAGTGTTTATAGGAAACCCACGTGGTCAGGTCAATACCTAATCTTCAGCAGTTTCACACCGGTCTGATATAAACGAACGCTTGTTAGGACTGCGTTCACACCATCAAGGGGAATCTGTACGCAAGACAGTCTTGCGGAAAAACTAACTCTGATTACTTCTGTCCTACAGTCAAACGTTTACTCCCAGAAGGTTCATAGGTAGGTACAGTGGACAAAAAGTTCCACCTGAAGAGGAGGTCACTGTAGAGAAAAAGGTCTACACAGAGCTGCCTTTAAAGGATGAGTATATCATGCATCAAACAAAACAGCAATCGGGAAACTCAATTAAGTGAACATTCAACGCGGCTGAACTCCGTGCAATCGTTCGGACTCAGAAGTTACCAGTGCCTTGAATCAAAGGAGATCAGCCTATCGGTGCCACTCCGCATTGTGTTTATCAATTTTTATGTAACTGCGAATAAAGTTGCATAAGCAGAACCGAGAGATGCTTGAGCTCCTGAATGAAAGGACATTTACTTAAAGTCCGTATTGGCAGAAAATGGCAATATCGCTGAAACGCGTAAACAGTCAGTTTCCTCAGAGTCTACACTCGTCCTGGTCATCTTATCGATCCATATTGTGCATTCACAATAATGTTACGTTATTCTAACCCGAGATTCTTACGTTTTTCTGAAGCAGTTGCAATCAATCGACCCAGACCAGCTCTCTGTATTCGGAAACAACTGTTCGTGAAACTGACCTTTCCCTGGACCTAATGACTTATACCGCTTATTGATTATCCACCACTCTAGTTGTTTGCTATGAAAAAACCCATACATTTTATTGAGAATTTGGTACTGATGAGTCAATACGAAATGCTTGTTTTTCTTAACAGATGTGGTGATTGTGGCTTGTATTTTTATTTCTCGAATATTTCTGATAATGAATTTGTAAGGATAGGCCTTGCTAGATTAGCTCCAATTCTATCATGTCTTCCGCACAGATTCTTCACGCCCTATTTGTCAAGCAGCGTACAAGGCAGCGCTTCATGTTAATCGGCAAATAGCTGTGGAGGCGTAGATATGTCTACTCCAGGTTTTCGTTCCATGAACGCTTCGTTGTAAAGACCCACTTGGCCTGCGCGTTGATGCTACGTTCAAAAGTAGCTGAGTCACCAGCTTCTTGTTTCAGAGTGTACAAAAATTTCTTATGCTCCCTTTTGCAACAAAAATCCAGTTCCGTCCATAGCCGTGGCGGTCGCGATCCGGTTACGTCAATCGGATCTGTGTTTCCGAAAACGGTTCGTTCACACCTTGAGAACACTGTGGTCATACACGTACACCCAACTCACGAGGCAAGTTGATCCTACCTCACCCACCACACCACAATTAACACTGACTTACTAAAACTTTGTTAGCGTAACCACAACTAGGTCATGTTTGTGTTGTACCCAATCGCCGTGCCCTCGTAACATTTCCTATCAATCACTTCCGTTATTGTTATTTGATTTGATATGTAATTGTACCAGCCAAAGATGGGAATTTATCGAAAACAGTTCTGCTTACTGAAACCGAAATTGTTTTACATGATCTATGGGAGATCTCCAATTTTCTGCAACATGCTAATGATTCTTTGCTGGTTAAACAACTCAAGCAGCACTTGATGGTTAGCGCCGAACTCGCAGAATGACGAACAGCTGTTTGGTTTTCATCCGAACATATTGATAAGATTAAATACCCTTCAACCTGTTAGAAGTCTCTTCGTCGCAACCGAATCCAGTCANAGGCAGTTTGATCCCGTCCCCCCCCAACGCACCCCAATTAACACTGACTTCCTGAAACCTGGTGGACATAACCACAACTGAGTCATGTTTGTGTTTTACCCAATCACCTTATCGTCGTAACATTTCTTATCAATAACTTCCTTCATTGTTATTTGATGTGATATATAATTGTACCGGCCTAAGGCGAGAATTTATCGAAAACAGTTCTGTTCGCTGAAACCGAAATTGTTTTACATGATTTCTACGGGCGTTTTCAATTGTTTCAAATTAATTTACTGTTGTTTTTTTTTTTGCACAACCGTTTTTCCTAATGAGTTGTCCAAACAGAATTTAGTTTTTCCATAAAAATCGTTTGTTTCTTGAGAAAAGTGATTGTTTCGTAAGTGACAATAGGAAGGATAATATTAAAAGGTGGAATGACTATGTGATCTCGTTGCGAACTATGTACGGTGCTTTATGATGAAAACAGCTTGACCAGAAAAAAAAGTTAGTTTGACAGTCATTTCGTTTTAATGAAACCATTGGGAAATTTTTGTTCTATAATGGCATTTACGTTTGACATATACACGACTATTTCTCTTGTTCAGGAGGCCTACAAGCCATGCACTTGATTAAAAAGCCACTTCCAGAGTAGGCTCATCCCAATGTGTACGATAAAACCTGTGTTATCCGTTTGTTTTGAAGCGTTCCTTCGACTCTACGTCACGCCTAAAAAAGGGTCGATTCAACATTTCAAAGTGAACTGACTCATGCGTTTTATGTAATCCAGCAAGGGAGAGTGTAACAAGAAGCCGAATATCCAGTGATGCCTATGCAGATAAAATATTAAGATAGAAACTCTGGTATACAAGCAGCGTACCAAAGAGTGTCAGTGTCATCACACTCCAGTTCCCGCAGGAATGCTCATTTTGACGAGTGATGTAGCTTGAGACTAGTGGTAGTAGTTAGGATAGGCAGAAAAATCGAAATGTGATCAAGTCTAAGACACTGGGAACCGTGCCAGCAGAATGTGTCTAAAACTATCGTCTACTTTAAACAACAGTTGATTAGGTGAATGGAGAGAGACTTCGTGAGTTAGGGCAATTAACATACTATCCATCAATAGCCGCTACTTATTGGAGCATATCAGGCAACCAGGACTGACACTGTACACCCCGTTTGTTGGTGGCCCCTTCAGCCATACCGTTTGTTCGCGGTGGAGTTTAGTTCGACCAGATTTGCACCAGACCTTCCTGTATGAAATGTTGGTCAACCATGAGCTTCCACAATAGTCCGTCGCGTAAACCATAATCGAATTTCCAGGATCAGTCGCGTCCACTCATGAGCACGACGGATCGTGCCATAGTGAGTTAGTTACGTATACATTGTAGGATAAAACGTTAAATAATGGGCTATGGTTATTTTTGGAGTCAGGTACTTGGGACACTAGTACCTTACAAGTTGATAATCGAAAAAACGACTTGATCCTTGGTCACATCCTGTTGATTGTGAACTTTTAATTTGTAACCTGATTGATCAGATTCTGTTGTGTTCTGTTATTTAATTGAGTCTGTCATTTGCTTGTCTTTGAAGCTCGATAGGACCAGCTATCCATTGCCCAGCTTTGTTCATCGATCCGGTCTGCTCAATGTATTTCATTTAGGGATGTTGGAATTTTGGAACAGCTGTGTTATCATCTTTTCAAGACTATTGTTCACGTTGGCTCATAGAATTTATCCAATTTTATTTGGTATTCTCAAAGAATCCAACATATTCAATCGCTAAACATATTCTGACAACTGTTCATATGGTTTACCTAATCGTATTCGATTAATGAATTAACGCTAATCAGACAACGTCAGCAAACCTTGTATTCACTGGAGATACTGACGCAATCAATCTACTCGCCAAAGAACAAACTTGAGTATGGGCCAACAAGCAGATTAAAACACTTAAATTGTTTACTTGTTAACGTGCACGATTTGAATAAACTTTGTTGATTTCATTTCAGCGACTGATGAGAGGATCCCGACGTGTTACCAGCATTTGACGTCTTCTCAATGTTTGACCTAATGGATCGAATAAACTTCGTGTTTAAAACCTAAATTAATATTAAAAACGCCGAGTATTGAACACAAACGGTTAGACATCAACTAGATCGAAGTTTGAGGTGTAATCCACCAATCAGACTGTAGCTTGTGTCGACCCCTCGCTATAAGCAGCTGCCTCTGTCCAGTCACATTCCCTTGGTATTTTCCGCCGCAGGTGAGAGCAATAGACGTGGTTACTGTGTTCATCTTTCACTAGAATTGCCCATGTTTATAATGTCAGAAGACCAACTAACATGATTTTGAGATGTAGGAAACTGATCGCACGTTCAAAGCAACCTAACCACCACAATAGCTTATAGCTTCCTGCAATGCATGCAACTTTACACCAAAAGGAAATGAAGAAATCAAACTAGCTGTATGGTTGGGTCGGTTGTGGCTCGAGAACTCACGTAAAGATCTTCAAAAGTTAGAACGATTGTCTGTCCTTTGGACGCGGTAATTCTCCAGACGCATTCCACACTCGCTGGATACTTGTTCGGATAATTTGGGCTGGTAAACACTCCAGAGTCCGCAAAAATGTCCTCGCCGCACCGTCGGGCTGACAGAAAGATTAAGTGCATCACTCATGACAACATTTTTGAAGTGTAATGCAAATAACGATCAAGACCCCGAACTAACAATCTACTACATCTCTCCGATTCCTTACGTGTTTTGTGTTTGCGTCAGAGTTAGTGTGAGTCTGTTGTGTAGAACGGTAACCAGTGTCACTGGGCAAAACTGGTGGAATTACTTATAATTAACTTGGCAGATTTGATTATTTAGTTGAGACCTAATTATGAAAAGTCAGAGCTTCGGCTGGATTCTAACCAACGACAGAAACATGTCCAAACGCAGCAAGCACTTCACCAGTTGAGGTACGAAGCCAGTCTAGGAGCTCGGGTGGACAACTGATTCCAAATGCGAAATTTCCGAGCTCCTGGTTTAGTTTCGTAGCTCGACTGGTAGATCGCTTGCTACGTTTGGCATGTAGTTTCTGTCTCTGGTTCGCATCCGCCCGAAGCTCTGACTTTCCACAATTGGGTCTCATCTAAAAGTGATTGTAACAAATCATGATAGATTAAATAAGCCTGTACGTATTCCGGTGGCTGCAGTATACTAGAATAATGGATGTTGTTAACCACTGTTGTTGAAGGGATCTCACGAAAGCATGGTTGCAGAGCGATCTGCTTGCTGTGTAATTAATTAATTCATCAAACCTGGCAACTATATTGTGCAAAATCTAGTGTGCGTGAGCCAGTCTTCGTATACTGTCAACAGGTTAAAGTAATGTTTACCAACAATGGGCTCGCAGTTTGTGAACACCATATGGCTGACCCGACAACGCGTGCGGTTGTCCATGCATGCTTATGCTACAGACTGAATTGACGAGATTTTCTTACAGTTCTGTTCGCAGACCAATCTTGATAGCATAACTTACCTAGAAAATTCGGTGAGTTACATTCAGTGGGTCTGGCTTCAAGTGTGTGGAGGTCTCACTCTGTCTTTGACTGTGTTCTCTCTTTTGATAGGATTGTCCTGAACAGTGTTTTCGGTGTCGTTACATTGAAGATATTCAGTCCAGAAATACAGTGTGTCAGAATTTTGACCTGTTTTCTACCTGTGCACGGCGATTATTAGTCACACGATCGATTGAGCACACTCCGGAAAACAAATTTTCATACATCTACCAGCTTACAATACGTAACAAGTTGAAGATAATGGTCACAGGTCGACCTCCAGAATATAGTACTTTAATTTCGCATGTCTGGAAGTTGTCTAATTAGAGACTACTAATATCGATTAGTCCGAATTTTAGGCGGTTACTCCCTCCACCCGTGTTGTTCATGACAGTCATCCGTTCACACTCATTGATTCTGCACTATCGGTGTAAAAACAGTTATTCCGTCTTTCCTACAAACGAATAGCTCAGTTTTATTTAGGCGAACTAGCCGTTTTGAACGGATTTTCCCGGCTACTGCATCAACTAGCTAGAAATCATAAGAGTTGGCTGAAATAGGACAACTATTTAACATAAATGGGAATCACATGCTCAAAAGCGAACCGAAAGGAAAACTCGTCAACTGATAGGTCTCGGATTGACTTATTCTTCACAAATGTTGATAGCAATGTCTGAAACACCTTTTAAAAATATTCCCACACAGTGTAACTTGGCAAGCAGCTTGTGACAGTTCGACTGAGTGCTTCCGTAGGAACTGCAACATACAGAATTAGGAGTTCCGAATAGCCCTTGGAATCATACTTGAATTCGAAAGTCCTGAGTAAATAACAAGGAAAAAATGTCCGACAGACTAATGAACAACAAGTGTTCATGGTAGGTCAACACATTAATAGAGCTAAACGCTATTACGGAAATCAGGGTTTACCATTGGTTGACAGTGAGTGTGACTGTATCGGGTTTCGAATTTCAACCGTGTGAAAATCCGGCCCAATCCTGTCTTTCCAATGTGTTCATCTCTGTATATTCTACTTCTTCTGTTTCTGACCATTAACAGGACCTTGACCGAGACGTTTTTGTTTTTGATCGTGTCAATTTGATAGTTATGTGAGTAGCAAGTTGCCGGTTGTACTTTGCTTGAGTCGTGCGTGCGTTCTCTTTTTAGGGCTAGGCCCGTCTACATTGTTTTTAAACCTGTTGACTGCTCGGAATAACTCTGTTAGATATGAATGTCATACTGTGTGATTACAGTTCATCTTTAGCCTGTTCGGCACCAAGATGTAATCCATCTTTTGGAAGTGATTTGTCTATCGGAACTGTTATTGTGGTTTAACTATTCATTTTGATGATTTGTTCAATAGTACCGTGGCACTGTGATCCAATCTTGTTTTGGTTATTTGTCATCGTTGTTTTATTGGTACGCGTTGTTCAAGATCGTTGTGCAAGATCATTAAGTGATATCAATAAGGCTTTGATACGCTAACATCACTGACAGGCTTACCTCACGAACTGACACGAAATCATTGTTTCTGTGTACTTATGAAGCATTACACATACTTGAGACAAAACCAGATGATTGAACACATGGAACTATTAGATTATTGAATACGACATTTGGAACATGGAAAGTAATACATGCAGATATTTCGTATTGACTTCTCGGTATGAAACCTACAGTAACCTGAAGGACAGTGATAAACAATTGTTTTTCGTAAATTCATCATTATCTCCATAGATTTCTATGAGCTCAACGAGGTTAAAACACTAAGTCAGCAACGGAAAGAAGCTTTGCACAGTCATGAGAAGAATTAAAATTTCAGACATCTCTAATCATGCTACTCAAAAGCGAATCACTAGTGTAAGTGGTGGGAAATTTGGAGTCCCATTCACCATTACACTATAGAGACATGGATCGGAGTTTTGTGGGTTTTTGTATCAAAAAGTTGGGGGGGGGGTGAGATAGATAATTCATCGTTGGATTAGAAAGGGTCACTAAGTTGCCGGGAGGATGTTCGTTTTAAGAGAGCTGTTCGCAGGAGACCTACACCAATCGATCAAAAGCACGCGCTGATAAACACACTGTTCACATGAGCTAGACAAGTCATCACAAATGAGTAGACCTGGATGTGGCCGCACTACAGTCTATTGGTTACTCCAAAAGGTTTGTAAAAAGAAAGCAGTGAACAACAACCATTTTCTGAATAGGTGGGTGTTGTGATAAAAAAAGGCAGGCTACATGCAATTGCCTTCTGTACGTGACTATAACATACATCAATCAACACAAAGGTCGATATGTTCGATTAAACGAACGTTTGACACACCCTAACTGTGCCTAATTGATTGGATTCAGATACTACGTGTACCTTCAATCAAAGGAGTGTAATCCATCAGTGACACCTCACAATGAGTCTACCAGTTTGTATGTAAATGCAGAGAAAGTCACATAGGCAGAATTCAGAGAAGCTGGAATGAAGGAACTTTTACCAAAGCGTATGCAGGAGCAGGTGTCACTCTAGAACGGCAATGTCGTCGAAACATACAAACAACCACTGTCGGCGGTCTCAACACACGTCCTGACCATTGGTCACGTTATCGACCCAGCTTGTACATTTCGGAATCCTGTTACGTCATTCCAGTTGAAGATTCTTGCGGTTTGCTGAGTTGGTTGCAAACCATCGACTAAAACTGTCCTGTCGTGCTCACCAACACTTATTAGTGAAGCTGACCCTGCCTGAACATTGTGACTTATTCAACCTCCACCCCTACTTGTTTGACATAAAAAAAACCGGTTCATGTTATTGTAAACTCTATATCGGTGGGCCAGTACGAACTATATATATCTATCATCCCTCATAGTCTATCCGTCTTGTCCTAAGTGATTTAATGTTATACTGACTTATTGGCGGAAAGATAAACGAAGGAAGAGGGTTCACAAAAAACCTACGAAACGAAACATTCAGAGGTTTGCATCTAAACGGGCAAGAACAAGTAGAGTACGATATGACATCGCGAAATTCAACTGAGTATCATGTGAAGATATGAGAGCATGTGGGCTACAGTTCCCATATGGCTTACATAGGCCTTGCAGTTTACATGTCACAAATAAGCCAACCAGAAAACTGGAGCTGCTCTGTTGGAGAGCTGTATGACCATTTAAACACCGAAAGCTGTTCGACTCTGCCGATTATTTATGAGCAAGTGGGCACTCACTTGCAACAGATATGTTGCTCGGACTTGAAACTTGGCGATAGGCAGCTTTGAATCCGCGCATTTGTAGCAGTGAGCTCGATCGAAATTGAATATACATCGTATTCCTACTGGACTCGATGCTGGCTGGAGTCTCGGAACCGCAAAGAATCTTCAAAATTGGTGAAACACATTCAGGTCCATCCCTAACCACCAACTGGTCAAAGTCGCAGTTTTCTTTCGGATCAATCTGTAACCAACAAAAGATACATGGAAATGAATGCTGTCAGCTGTAAATCGCATACGATCCACCGCGTTAAATTGAATGCGGAAATCAGGCGAAATTCTACTACTAAATTATCCATTAATGT
The DNA here is from genome assembly GCA_008508345.1 of Paragonimus westermani. Taxonomy (NCBI): domain Eukaryota; kingdom Metazoa; phylum Platyhelminthes; class Trematoda; order Plagiorchiida; family Troglotrematidae; genus Paragonimus; species Paragonimus westermani. The sequence continues at coordinate 68,649 of QNGE01002290.1, read as the reverse complement.
GGGTGCACCGGAATTCCATATATATCTGGAATATAGCTGTGTATATACGGTTCGTTCACTTATGAAAATCTAGCCATCCGGTTTCGCTTCTAATTGGGGTATTCGTTAGGCTAAGTTGGGGCTTAGTTGGGGGTATTTAAAGAGGATCAGACGTAGGTCGGTGAAGGGGTCAGAGGTCACGTGAGGAAAAACCGTACGCATATACCTGCTAAAAGTGTATTATGAACGTACAGCTACAATAATAGAACTGCTTTTAGAAATACTACTTGTTATTATAGAGAGCATATACAAAAGAACACTTCGAAGTGAAATGGGGCTAACTGATATCCGAAAAAGACAGGGTACTTATAATTGGTGTGCCGTCCCTTTGTACAAACAACAAGCTAGGTGTGCTGAATTAAAGGTGGGTTAAGAAACTTCAGAAGAAATGAGCAAGAGTGAGAACAGAAAAATTTCCTCAGCAAAACTGAGACAATCGAAAATTATTGAGATGTATTACTGATGAGTAGTTTGCCAGATTGGACGATTTAGATGAAACCCAATTATGGACAGTCCTACCGAGGCTATCATTTGATGGATTCCATGTATGACAGTGGGAATGGTAGATAAACGAGTGCAGATGTGAAATTTCCGAGCTCCTGGCCTGGTTTCGTAGCTCGGATGGTACAGCGGTTGGCACGTTTTGACATGCTATTTCTGTCGCTGCTTCGAATCCACCCGAAACCCTAATTTTGCACAGCTGGGTTGCATCCAATTAAGTGGTGATTAGGATTATGTAGAAAAAAATCACCAGTATCGGAAAGATGATTAAGATATCTTATCAGTATCATAAGAGTTTAATGTAACCAGAATTTGAGCGAAAGCTATGAGGATAATAAGAATGGAATTATGAGGTCGAGTGAACATATGTACAATTATCTTAACAAACTGAGAAAGTAGGGTATATTTACGCAGATCACCTCATCCTTATAGGTCAGGACAATTGTTGTGATTATGAAAAACAGTCACAAACCACATAATATCGCTGGTGATTATAGACTAACATTGAAGCTGAAATCGAACAGCTGTTCATTGACAACTCACGTTTAAATGAGTACGATGGGAAATGTTACATAACCTGTCACTGGATCAATATATGTTAATCATTAATGCCTGTTTGATTTGAATCATGTGGTTTAGTTGCATTAACTAGGTTGAATGAAAGTCGATTAGGTATCCAGCGGTTCAGCCCATGATCGACTGATCTGCATTATCAAGCTGACTGTTAAGCTTGAGAACATCCTTGTGTAACATTACATAGAATCATTCACAAGTCGGAGTGTTGTGTTTGAGACCAATGCGTTACAACAGCAAGTTATGTTGACATGACCACTTGGACCTCCCTGGACACCATTCCCAAAAATTGAACTTACTTCTGATGAATTCAAATGTTGTAATGGCAATTTATGTCAAAATTCTTTTCCCTGAACCAGATTCCATGGGTGGAATCCAATCTGTTCTGAAACTCACAAGGTAAACTACTGTTATTATTGCTATCCGAAGAAAGTTAGATTTAATTTGTTCTTTCTCACAGGAAGAATTGCTATTAGTGGTTTCCCGTGTGACTGACCTTCCTAAGTTTGAGCATATCAGTCGCTCAGCATCCGGACCACTTTGTACTCATCTTTTATCTGTTCTTGTTACACCTGTGGGATTTGGGTGTTAAATTATCAGGATCGCGTAATGTCTTATGTTTTCCGATTGAGCCGTTTGTGATAAAAAGATGCATAAAATCAGCAGGCCCCTAGAATGTTTTTTTGTAAGACTCAGGTCCATTCAACACATGGACGGGTCCCGCGTTCGGTTTGTTGTGAAGTGAAATCGATACTGAGAAGACGCACGTTAGCCAGCGGTTTGTGCAGTCTCCGAGGAAGAGGCCCCGATTGAGGAGAAACTAACTGACCGAACTGTGAATGGTGTTACGAGTTCTTGATAAACAGTCACCGGCGAACTTTTGCTCTCCATTCTTACGGATACATTATACCATAAAAATACTATTTATGACCAAAACAATAACACTAGCATGTGTGAATGACCTCACGAAATCAGCACATGATACGACGAGACAAAGTTAGGGAACACATTCCGCTAATAATAGACCCGATTAAAAGGGTAAACCGTGGTTCGCAAACAGTATATGAATGCAATATTATGAAGTTCCAATGGGGGAAAAACCTAGTTCGTCCAAGATAGACGGTACGCTTGGGTTAATTTTTTTGTATACGGTTGAATATTCAACTTCCATCTTTTTGAAAAAGTCATCAAATATTCCGGTAAAGTGTTGCGGCGGGTCTCAAGGATCTTTCGTGACCACATGTTGTTGCGTTTCTGGACTATATTTTTCGTCTAAACTTTTGGCGCACATCGCTCCGGTAAACACTGAGTACATCATCCGAATTGCATTGCATTTCCACACTTGGGTGACATCGTCCGACCCGCAACAGCACATCAACTCCATCGAAAGTGTAATTCACTCAAACTACTCACACATAGCCAGTAGTGTAGCGTTCACTTGTCCAATTAAGTTTTCGTTCCCCACCTCACTGGGCACCCGCTCCATTCTACAACGGTGTTTTGAAGGAGTGGATTTGTGAGTGTGCAACAAAAAATGCCGGTGCGAAAGTAAATTTTTATCAATATGGGGAATGTAACCTCGAGCGTGTGATTATGCGTAATCGATCGTTTGATACAGACAGTGACAAAAGACAATTAAATCGATCTTGTGGACTACCGCCATGTTTCCGAGAGTTTGGATCTGCAAATTGTTTTGTAGGGGCAGTACGACGTTAGGCGAGTTTCAAAACTCGTCCTCTAGGTCAATTTCTTATAGCCTCAAGGTCACTGAATATCTGTACGCAAAAATCCTTCGCATTGTGCTTTGTGTGCAGTGTTAGTTCTCTTCTTAAGTAGAGGCTCTTTCAAATACACCAAAGTCGAAAATAGTCTCTCCTTTTTGAGAACGAAATACCTCCCGGAATCTCGTTTTTATCATAGACGACGTCTGTACTTTTCCAATCTCAATACGAACGCTTCCGACGGAATTTAGTGTAGCTCACAGGTCACACAAAATCCAAACTCGTCATTTCATCATACGGACGAAGTTACCGGGCACTCCTAGATTCTACTCAAACGTTTCGGTCATGAAATGGAGTCGTGAGGAATTTTCTAGTGTGTGTTCATCTCTCTATGTGAATACTAAACCCCTATCTCTAATTCTTTCCGGTACATATCTGGATGTTACTCTGACTGATCATATAACATGGTCACTGCAAGATAACCATGTTTTCACCAAAGTCCAAAATCCTTCATTTTATGCCTGACATCTTTATTCACTCTCCATTCCACACTACTTAGTCAGTCAATTTATCAGGGTGTGTGAGCCATCTCATTGAATGTACCATTCACCAGTTTTTCTTGTCTTGGTTTTTGCCGAATAGTATACTGCATCTCCAAAAATTCGTTTCAATCATAACTCCACCCGCTGTAAACAACTTGTGGATTTTATTGTTTCTGCTCTGTTCATGATATGTAGGGAATTTTCATCAAATATCTTGTCTGACACAACCCAACCACTCCTTATCCAGGTTTTTAAAGAGGTACTTTTAAATCTCTTACTAGATCCAGGTACAGACATTTATCCACATACAGCTGGCTTTTACTATTAATCTCGTATTGCTTATGTAAACGGGATGTGTAGAAATTTGAGAATTTGCACCTCGAGTTACGTTAAGTGTGATGCTGATTTGACCTAACTGAAATGTGGGTAGATATTAGCTAAATATTGAAAGAAATTCCAAAACTTCTCATTTTATTACCGTGAAATTATTAGTCACATGACGCAATCAGATAGTGCCGTAGGGGAACGCTATAGATCACGTAACCAGTCTTTGTTCATGAGAATGTAGCTTTATTGTAGACTGCTTGGCGATCGTCTTAAAAGTCGCACATTTCACCAATGTTTAGTTCACAGTAGGTCAGATTGTATTTCTCACAGAATAGCGTTGACTACCGTTGGTTCTTTGATTGTCTTTACCTTTTATTCAGTGCCCAAATCGTGTGAAACTCCAATGAGTTCTTAGAAATTCATTCGCGTTCATTCGATAAGCTGCTATTGTGGGGTATCAATTCATTTCGTAGTCAACCACAAACATTCGTTTACTTTACGACTGCCAACATTCAGAGGGCTTTATAAATGAAGTTGTGTTCGTATACAAACCTCATCCCAAAATCCCGTACTAACTTGTTTCCTCCACTGTCCTGATCAAATCAGCTTTGTTTTTTATCGTGGCGAAAACTCAGCAAGTAGAATTTAGGTGGTTCGGTTGTTTTCTACAAAAATCGTTCCATCCTTTCTATTCGGTTCGTGATGTACTTCGTGCTGTTGATGCCCCAGTTTCATGTATCTGGTTAGCTGTCATTGCGTTTACGCTAATCAAATGATCGTTCTGTTGAGTGCTCTATGCTTCACAGTTCAGTTAGTTTGGTAGACCACCGAATCGTCTTTGTACGTATTTGTGCAAGTCACTTTTCAGCAATTCCAAAAAGTCTTGAACTTAATCTGAACTGACGGCTGACCATCTTGAAAACATGTTAAATGCCAAATCGTCATCATCAGATCCGTCTTAACTGGTCACAGTCAAAACACAGACCTCAAAAATGCAGACGTTGATAGACAACGACTTTCATTTGCCCAGAAGCGTTTATACTTCAGAAGGCTTTGAAAGTTGTAAAACAATAACTCATGCGATAATTCCATTCTCACATTCTTGGCTAAGTAAAAACTTAATTAGCCGACTAGTCAACACACCAAGAAATATATAACTCCATGAGCGGCCGACAAAATCTTTCACAAATCTGCTTACCATTTCGTTAATGGTGTTCTTTTCTACTCTTGATGAAACACAGTCTTTTTATAATTGTGTTGTGCTCATACACTAGTGATCTTGCAAGAATAGGGCTCCTATCGTACGGATCATTGTTACCCACTGTTGTAAAAATGGTTTGCATGCTGAAGAAAAACAGGGCACCAAAAGATCACCCACATAATCCGTCAAGCGGTCACATTTCAGTGTACAACATTGCGATTGTGATAAGCAGTATGGAAATTTTGTAAATCTTTGTAAATTTGTTCTGAACCTGTTCATATCACTTCCAATTTCACAAATTGGTTGACACAATCTCCGTGCGGGTCATTCCGAATCCAGTACAAACGAAAAGAATGATAACCCACTATTGGAAAATTTACACATAATTTGACTAATTTCTTTATGGATATATCATGCGGTTTCATCGCCATATCTTTGACTCCCCTGATACACGGTCGATAACAACTGAATGTTGGCAGCTATATCAGGGGCCAACGGACAGCTGTGAGCTAAGAAGTAACACGTATCGTTGACCAGAGTTAGAAAAAGTGAACAACATCATATTCTTTTGATGAATTGTGCGGTCCCGAGCACTTTCGTGTCAACCAGTCGAATGAACGAAGTTGCAGTTTCAAGAATCACTGACGGGTATACACAGGATTTCGTCCTAACAGTTGAACCATGTTGTGCTGTTTTCAGGCTTCATCGACCTTTTAGGAAGGAGTGTCGTGGTCACAGAAGACTCTGTAACATGCATTTTGATTGCACATGACTTTCCATAGTTTCGTGTCCCTGGTGACAGACCATGTCGTTCATTTCCAAGTCAGTCGTAGGTTATTTCTCTAACTAGTCAGGCGAACGTTCAATATGTTGACCTGAAACATGTATCACGTGATGAATATATTTTTCAACCCAGCCATAAGGTCGTAAAGAATGCGAATCTATCTATTTCGGGCTATACAATAACACTGCTAATTGATTTTTACATAACTCATTTTATATCATTGAGTGACCCGAGCTTCAAAAATCATGGTACCATCTTCTAGAATACGGAGTGCACTGGAATTTGCTTAGGTCAATACGATTATGGGGATATAAGAAAGTCGGAACAACACGTTAATGCTCTTCAGTGTTTATCAGCATGCCTGAATTACGCATCAACCCTGAGTGAACCGTGCGATAAATCTAATCTGGTTATAAAGCCATTCAGTGGGCCGTGTACCAATGAGACACCACAATTCGTCGTAATTCATGTACACATCCAGTGCTAGTTGAGCCAAAGACTGAGTCCGATAACTTTGTTTGACAATGATTGGATCATGGTTATTTCTGAACACAGGTACACTGTGAACAACAGTTCTTCAGAATCGCCAAAGGCAGTTCGTCTAACTATTTTGTCTCTCACGTTTTCTACCAGTATATTTGCAGTTGCATTGGCGTTTACATAGGCAGAACAGGTGGACAACTATCTCAACGAGTAGCGAAACACGTCCCAAAATGGATGAAACAACTGGTGATACATCAATTCGAATGTATTGATAAGAATGAATACCCTTTAACCTGTTGGAAGTCTCTTCGTCGTAACCGAATCCAGCCAACCAGTAAGTCACTGAAACGATATGCACGGAATGAACAGAAGACGTATACTTCCCGGTTAGTTGAATTCGAACGTAGTCAAGCCCAACGTTACCACATGGTCCAGAACCTACCAGAACTGGAAGGAAACACCTTCGAGTCCTATGTGTTGAAGATCGTAGAAAGGTCAGCCGAGAGGAAGCGGACAAATCTGCTTCTGAGAGTCAGTCCGAAGAAGCCGCGGATACAATTCCCTGGATAACCTGAGCGGTATGTTCATAATTTTTGCTCTCTGACATTAAGTAAACGGCTGACTGAAATCTTGTCACCTGGTCCAAAATTCTGTCACCCCGGTGGTAAATGTAGGCAACTTGACCTTGAGATTCAGTTTGGAAACTTTAACAGTCAGTTACAATAGTTATGTCCCTCTTCCGAACTGAATACTGAACGCTTCAAATCCACTCTCGTTAGTGCTTGCTACAAATACCTAGGTCGTAGAACCTCAACTTATGAATTACTCACAAAGTCCCATTTAGAAGAGCTTACGGCCTTGGAAGACGATCAATCGGTTAGGATATCAAGACCAGATGAGGAGGCTGCAATTGTTCTGCTGAATATATATTTCAATGATCATATATGATGATGAATATTTTGTCTGATATGACGAAATTTCAGAAGGAGAAGTCCGGGAAAGATAAGATGGTAGCAACTGAAAGGGGGCTCTCGAGGACACTACGACAGTTGAAACAGACTGATGCGACTGGTGCACATGTATTCGAGTGCATCCCGCGACTGTACGGACTGCCAAAGAATACATAAGGACGAGGTACCGTTTAGACCGATACCTGACGTGCAATTCGCCCTATCATGCTGTTGCGCAATGGCTTGTGGAGATCCTGGAGCCGGTTAAGAGAGAAGTTATTAAATACAGTTTGAGAGACACGTTTGAATTTGTTGATTCGATCTCTCACTTCAACGTGTCGGACAAGAAAATGATATCTTCAGATGTTTCGTCTCCATTTACGACTGTTCCGCTAGTCGAGACAATACAATTTTTATGCGATTATATCGAACGCCACCGGATTAACGTCAGCCTACCTGCGACTGAGTTGAAGAAGTTATTAATGTTCTGCACTAGCAACATTCAGTTTCAGTTCAATGGTGAGCTTTATCATCAGATTGATGGTGTGGCTATGAGTTCACCGTTAGGCCCGTTACTGGCAGATAATTTTATGAGCATGCTTGAGAACAATCAGCTGGACGAGAGTATTAGAACAAGCACTTACTATCGGCGATATGTAGACGATGTTTTTCGCATAGTGGACACAACGGAAGATTTTTAGAAGCTTTTTACCGTTTTCAACAAGGCGCATAAGAATATTGTGTTCACTTTGGAACCAGAAACCGATGACTGTATGCCATTTTTGGACGTAGCTCTAATGCACAGACCAGGTGGATCGTTACAATGAAGCGTATATGGAAAGAAAACCTGCAGTGGACAATATCTACACTTCCACAGCTATGTGCCGATTAGTTTGTACGCTGCTTGACAAATAGGGCAAAAAGAATCTGTACGGAAGACATGATAGAATAGTGTGGTGGATTGTCAGGTCGGAGGTGCGGGTTTTCGAATGCTCGGCCGAATACCTCAACGCGGGGAAGTACGTTCAAAAGCCTGCTGCGATCGGATCAAGAACAACGTGCGCGACCGGATGAGTCATCACTCGACTGGATCGGACCAACGGGCGAGGCAGGGCAGGCGAAATACGACAGACGGCCAGGTCGGAGGCGTGGTTTCTCCAACATTTAGAGGAACATCTCGATACGATGTTGGAATACGGTCAAGGCCAACATTGGGTGGATGGCGGACAGCACGAGCAGCCGGACGAGCCATCGCGTAATGAAATCGGACAAACAGACGGGGAATGGCAGGCTGAAAACCCCCCCGGTAGAAGGCGCCGATCACACACGTAAACCGGTCAGAAGTGCACACAACGTGTGAACGGAAACCGGGGGGTGTTGTGGGTTGGAATTATGACTCATAAACAAGAGAGCGCGCGTTGCATGTGACTGGCGATTTGGACAATAAAGATTGTGCTTTATTGGACGCCTTCTCGCTACAATAGGAGCTAAGAATGATAGAGGATATCCTTTCTAGCAATGTCTATCCTGAGAAAATTATTGTCAGGAACATGTAAGAGAGACCAATGCAAGCCTCAATTACCACAATTGATAAGAAAAAGATCTATATAACTCTGCCTATCACAGGTGACGCAGCAGCCGAGCTGATAACGCGTTAACTAACTGATGCGATTGGCAGTGCCTACTATGCTGCAAGTCCTGTCGTAACGTTCCAGTCAAAACGGACGTTGCCACTTAATCTGAAAGATAATACGCCTAATTGTGAAACATCATTTTTGTTCTATTCATTTGACTGCTCGTGTGGTTCAGCATATATTGGTCACACCATTAGGCGTTTATCGGAAAGAATTCGTGGACATTGTTCGGCATGGCTTCGCTCCGGAATAATAAAGAACATCAACTCATCCATTCTCGCCCACCTAGTTGACTGTGACCGAAACACAAACAGGGATAGAGCATTTCACATTGTCTACCGTGCCCCGGCCGCCGCGTCACGAAGGTTCAAGTGGCGCATCCTGTCTATAGCCGAGGCAGTCGCAATCCGATTACGTCAACCGGATTTGTGTGTTCAAAAGCAGTTCGTTCACACCTTGGGATTACCGTGGCCAAATACGTTCACTCAGCCCACGAGGCAGTTTGATCCCGCCCCCACCCCAACTCACCCCAATTAACACTGACTTCCTGAAACCTGGTGGACATAACCACAACTGAGTCATGTTTGTGTTTTACCCAATCACCTTATCGTCGTAACATTTCTTATCAATAACTTCCTTCATTGTTACTTGATGTGATATATAATTGTACCGGCCTAAGACGAGAATTTATCGAAAACAGTTCTGTTCGCTGAAACCAAAATTGTTTTACAGTCTCAAACCGTTAAACCCGTTACTAAAAGTCGCGCATCGTCCTCTGCTAAACACCTCATAGTAACAGGTCACCAAATTGACCCAGTTAGCTCGTTCAAAATATTGTTCTGCCATCAGGCCCCGAATCTACTGGCCTATAGCGGAACTACGTTGATCAAAACTCACCAGCAGATGTTATGTGCACAAAAGTGTTTGAAGTAACCCATTGGGTTGCCGTGGTGTTGATGACTACTTGGTATGAATATATGCGTGTCTACAACCTGTCTACCTCTAATTGTCATTATACCCTGCACGTTTACGTTTGCAACTGATGAGAGTAACCGAAATGCTAACTTCTCGCAACATATGTCGTCTTACAGCACCCATGAATTTGCTAGTGGGGATCCAGTGTTTCAACAGCAGACTAACATGACCTGCCTCACGGTCGTGCGTATGTGTGTGCGCGTGCGCAGACGCTTCGTACGCCTCCGCCAGACCTTCCGTTACCCGGGCATGGCAGCCTGTCGACGAGACTTGGTATCATTCTGCAGGGTCTGCATGCTGTGCGTGAGGTTGTGCGTACGTGTATATCCGTTTTCACATTCCTTGTCTATCCAGCAACCACTGTAGCCCATTGAGCCAATCAGTCACTAGACAACCACGCGCTTCGGACTGCTTTCGCTGCTCCGTGTTGGGAGCTTAAACACCCGGCTGACGTTCACGCACGGGTGCGCGCCAATCGCACTCCTAGTTTTTGGGTGCGACGCACCGGCAAACAAGTGTTGGCTAATAGGCATTGGATTTTACATCGCTATGTTCTCACAAACCCTATTGGCCACGTTTCCAGCTCCCTGTCCGGTATGGCAAGCGGGGGATGTGGCAGCCAGATGGTTGCACCAAGAGCAGTTGAGCGATAGTACCGGTCCCGCGCGGTCATAACTCGCAGAGGAGTATAGTGCACATGTTCGATTCACGCTTCCTCGCACACCCCAACCTATCCAACTATCGGGTAACCACTATGAATTCGGAACCAGCTTACCGGCTCACACAGTTCACATTTCAATTGTCTGCGCCGAATGAGATGACGCAAAACACCGTTTGCCAGTGTTTGTCTTTCGTGCCGAGTTCGCCCCCCGTGTGGTTGAACGTTACATATATTTTCCCAGTGGTCTACCAGGTTAAAGCAGACAAGAGTTGGGGTATCGCAGATTGGAAATTCAGTCACTACTGCTCACTTTAGACAACATAGGATTTCACTTGAACTGAGGGGTCATTTCGTTGCCATAAGTATCTCCAAGCTGCGTTCGTTGCCCAAATGCGTCAGTGTCTTGGGATAAACAACAGGGGAACCAGACCGTTGTTAATGTTTAAGAAGCCAATTGTTTTTGGTTGGATAACCGCAAACGTGGTGATTCCGAATGAGCTCCAACAGTCTGCACGACACATTAGTCAAACTGACGGGGAGATAAACATTTGTCGGTCAAGATGCCTGTTTTTTAATAAACCGTTTAGGTAAGCCCTGTGGATGAAATTCCCGTGAAATTGTTTGGACTCCGGATTATGTCTCACGGTGCCCAGGAAATAGGAACAGATTGTGTAGTTCATCAAAAGCGTGTGGAACGATGTCATTTCGGCTTTGCTGAAGGTGGACCAACTCAATATTGACAAAATTAAACGAAGTTACTGTGTATTTCCAGAACGATTCAAAAATGATTGAATCGTTCTTTCGTCCAACGATGGACAGTACAAACGGTTTGTTGTGGAACTTGTTTTCGGGCGGATAAGAGCGTTGGCTTGTGGCACGAAGAGCAACCGGTTTAATCTCTCTCTACTTTGTGAGTCCAAACAAAGACGAAACCGGTCGTGCAGTGCCGGTTTCAGAGTGAGCAGCGAAAACCATTATGACCGCTGCAAAGGTGGCGGTTTCACATAAACACGGGATGGAAAAAAAGTTATAACTCAGTGGTATGCAGTAGAAGTCGCTTGAGTGGTCAATGACAGACAGGTGCCAAATATGCTTTTCTGACGTGCAATGACCTCGGTTATTTAGAATTGGAAATGAACACTCTACGAAGTCCGGTAGCAAAATTATGGTATGTGGACTCATCGATTTATTGTCCGTCACATATGAATGATGTGTGTGATTTACATATGGGTCATTTTAGGACGAAGGATAACGTCAGTATTGAACCCAAATTAATGTATTTCGTGTGGGGTTGTTGGAATGCTGAACGGCGTTGATCATCGACATTTCGTAATCGAATGAATTGGCAAGTCTAGCTGAATATTGTGCACCATTCCCCTAGTGTTTGTGGTGGATTGAAATGGACCTCAGTCAATCCCATTTATTTGTTCGGAACGCGGTACTCACTGCTTAAATGTTAAGTGTTTACCAAACCAACAAAAGCGATGTGAGACAATTTTGAGTGTCTGTTGCTTGGCACGGCTTTGATTAGATGTTTTCTTCGTCTATCGTTCAAAGATCTCAGGCAAGTCATTGCGTCTATCCTAAAGAGAACCAGTTATCCTTAACATTGCCAATCTAAACGTATTTGATTAGATCTGGTCGTGTTATTGGACCATGAGATGACACACAAAGCTTACCATAACAGCTTTTAGCGCGCCGATTTCACAAACTTACCACATTTCATTCATGTTAGATATTCCAATAGGGCTGTTTCCATAAGGACAGTGACCAGGAAATGCAAATTGATATTGCTTCATCACTAACATTCTTGTCAGTTGTAACCGTGTACGTAGTATAGAAGCAAACGTAACAGTTGCTAATTGGAACACAGAACCTATGCTAACCTCGGTCTGTGAGTGAGACTCGGAAATAAACTGACGAAAAGCAGAGAAGAACGGCTAAATATTTTGAGTGCGTAATACATGCTGTTGACAGGTGGTCACTGAAGCCTCACAATACTTTGAATACTGTAAGCACTAAACCAACATCAGGACTGTAAACGATTATGCAATAATGATGTTATGAATAGTAGTCTACAAAACGTCTCGTGGTAAAGGACGCGGCATTTAATACCCCATAAGTCTCACCTACCAGCTCTCTTCCTAATCAGTCTCTTAGCGATAGTGCTGTCTGTTGAACCTGGTTTCAAGCTTTTTCTCTGTTCCGTTCATTTAACTGCTTCCACAACCGCATGGGAAATGATGGATTCGAGATTACCTCGGTGAGAAACACGGGATGTGGTCTAGTGGTTTGGTGTACTGGCATCCGAGTGGCTTGTTAGGACAAGGCTACTTTTGTAGCTTTCTAGGTGCATTTCACGTCAAACCCGATATATTTATAAACCTACACATCACTGTTGTCAGTCGCCTACAGCATTGAAAAACGAAGTCAGACTACCACCATGGCACGGATTTACTGTAGTAGACTGGTTGCCCCCATATACGCGCAGGTATTGTTCAGGTCTAACCGGCCAGATACTGATTGCTTCAATGTTCAGTCTTGGACTTTTCACCCTTAGCCTGTGGAGAGGTGGGTCGGTTTTCTCACGGTGTTATAGCGTTGGTGGTTCATAGCTGGATCGAGTCCTGTCAGTCGATCAGCATTCAGTACATCATTTCACGTGTCTCTCTTATTCCTGTTAGTCTCTCGGTTGCCGGTGAATTAGGCTGGTGACGTTGCCTACTTGACAGTTTGGAACACGAGCAGTCTTATCACCTTCTTCATACACGAAGTGTTTTCGTCAGTTTTATGCAACACATTGACTAACAAAACTGAGCACGCTTTTGATGTTGAACTTCGATGTAATTTGTTATTGTGGGAGTCGCTGACCTAATGTCTGGTGCCACATTAGTTAACCCAAGGACTTCGAATAGGCGTTATAAGTTTTAGAGTCAAGTGGACGGGGAGAAGCACACATCGTTAACTCAAAGAAATGTAGTGGAATGCAAACGGTTATATTTCCCTGATAATGACCGTCAGCGTGATTAGTATTGAGATTAGTGGCTGCTCATGCATTGCAGTAGACATTCGGGAAAGTGAGACATACTGGAGAGTATTGATGAGTTAAATATAACCGTTTGCATTCCACTACATTTCCTGGAGTTAACGATGTGTGCTTCATCCCGTCCACTTGACTCCAAAACTTATATAGAAGCACTTTGGGCATAACTAATCGTTTACCTTGCTGGAATTCACACTTCAGTTTCGTTCGTCCTCTGATAACGGCTCTGTTTATCGTCGAACACGTCGGCACAAGCACACTCTGTAAACTCTGCGAACGAAGCGGTTTGCAAGAGGAATTCATGAACAGTATTCACTTTCCGTACGTTTCAACCACCTCGGGTGGCCTTCCTCAGGCCACCCGAGGTGGTTGAAACGTAGAGTATTACAACTTGCTCGAAACGTTGTGTTATTCCCAATCTGTTTATCAATAACATGTTAAACACGACGCCCAAACTATTCAACTTCATTCGTACTACATTTGGTGCGGATATCTTACAACTGATTAGTATTCACTTTCCATTCACGATCCTCTTCATGCAGAATCAGAACACAACTAAACTGGACTTCGGCAACCATCTGAACCAATGCGCAAGGGGTAACAATGAACGATCCTAACCTTTTAAATAAATGTTTCATTCTTCACAAAACAAAATTCTAACCGAGGCGTAATTCGGCATCCATAACTTTAGCAAGGCACGTGTGAACGAGCGACATGTGTACAGCAGAGTTGGGCACGTGATTAGTGGATCAGCGGTCGTAGTACGGGAGTACGTAACCAACAAGTTCTAGTTCATTTTACTAGGAGCAGTCGTGCAGGTGGTGAAAATATATGCACTATGTTTTCCATTCTGTGGTGCACATTTTGAATAGGGTAGACAAAAGACTGACATGATACGATTTATGCTCGAGCAAATTCCATTGCACTTCTGTAGGCCAGTTAAATGTGCAAAATTCGAGACCACATATTAGCCAGAAAAGGTCAAGTTTCAAAGCTAGTTCGGTTGCTACCACATCATCACAAACAGGTATTTTTGCAGACGCAAAATGGGGTGGCCTTGACATTTCGTAGGCAACGTTTGTTTTGTTGGAGGCCATTACAGCCACCAAATGGGCACGCAGTGTTATCGACCGCACATGAGTTGTTCTTGGTTGTGATTGGCATAGAGCAGTGTGGGTTGTTCTCGTTCTGGCTTGACATGTGGTCGAATGCATGAGGCATGCGGTGTTGACATTCGGATGTACACCGACCTAAGGCTTAGGCGATCTTTGTTCTTAGAGTTCTCTGGGTGGTTTAGGAATACACCACGTATCGAGTAAAGAACTGAACATGAAATGACTGATAAGCCAATCACATATTGCATCATCAAGTGAGGTTTGGCGATCGATGACGCTGGCTCCTTCCAGGTGTTTGTCAAGTTGTCTCATTTCGGTAAATGTTTGGCAACTCTGGTTCAAAGTTGGCACTGAGTCCTCCCAACCTAGGATGCTCCACATCCACATTTGTACTTATAGATTACGTTTGATTTGGCGAACTGTGTCAGTAGCTTGACCAACCGGCGTGGTGATGTGGACCGTTCTGTACAAGATCATTGGTTTCACGGCAGACAGCGTGCGGCCAACAGCTGCCCTAAATGCTGCTAAAATATTCGACGTACGTTGTGTTCTCTGAATGGCAGTCGTAAAACTACTGAATTTTTGGGAACTGTGGGTTGAGAATTATTTTGCACTTCGTTCGTGTTGAATTCCCTTAGAAATCCATTCAGATAACCGTTGTCTAGTAAAGTCTGCTGTATTTGACAGATTTGATCATCCAAGATGTCACTGGTACAAAGTCTTTTTGCCCGACCAAGCAGTGCGCGCACCAATCCTCTTTTATATGCTACTGGAACAGAGCTGTCAAAGTGTAGGTACTGATCGGTTCACGTATTTTTCCGATATATAGCAGGCTGAACGGATCCGAGCATTTGTTTAATTATGTTGATATACAGAAACGTCTGTCGTGCATTAGTCTCACTTTCTAGAGTTTAATGAATGTTTGGACGTAAACAGTTTATTTGGTCTAGTGAGTCTGTTGACTGCATCTGATCTGTGACAAAAAAGTGTCATCAACATGTCTTCCATAGAGTACCAAACTATCCACTTTGTTTGCCATTTGCTTTTCCTCTCTGGTCCCAAAGATGTTGGCTAAAACTGGACAAACGGGACTGCACATCGTGACTCCACAAACCTGACGACAGTCCTTACCTTGAAAGTTAAAGCTTACAGTGAATGTGCACAGTAAAAGTAGGCTTTCCAGTTCATTTTCTGGGATTGCAATATTGACCTGACTCGAAGTTATACAGGATAGTGAATAACCGATGGTTTCTTCCAACGGCATACTTATAAACAGCGATTCTGTGTCCAGTAAAGCCATAATTTTGCTGGACATGTCGAGCTTTTCCAGCAATGGGGCCAGATGGAAAGTGTCTTTCAGGCAGTATTCTGCCATAAATCCTTGTACCAGTTTCAGTAGTTTCGACAACCCTTTGGCCAGCTTGTGCTACGGTGAGCTGAACGTAACCAATGTTGGTCTTAACGGAATTCTAGACATGCAATTTGGGAAACCCGTACATCTGAGGAATCTGACTTTCACACGTTTTGAGGTTTTTGAAGGTGGTGGTGTCTATAAACTAACCCCCGAATATTGATTGTAATTCTTCGCTAACAGGTCTTTTTTTGGTTATTGGTTTTCTTGTTCATCTCAAATCGTGGGCCTTCACTGAGGACTGAATCTATTCTGTCAATTTAGTCCACACGGTCAATTACAACTGTTCCAAACACATTGTCAGGATGAAGAATAACCATATTTTTTTGATACGTGAGCGTTTAAGAGCATCGATATACTCCCTAGTTAGGGGACACTTCTGAAGACTAGGACTGATTCCAAACTGGTGCTCAATATTGACAAGTTTTGCTTTGAATCAACTCTCACTATGTTCTGAAACTGACTGATGTTCAGATAGCTGCTGGTAGAAGTTCTTGAACTGTGCCTGTATCTCTGCAACATTTAGTTTGGTAAGGGGAAAGCAAAATTTCAAGCTAACAGACGTTGTCTCAACGTGTGGTTTAGTCAGCTCTATTGACGATAAACTGATGACATATTTGTTAGTCTTCAGGAAAGTGTTTTTCAGCTAGGTCATAATTCAAAGAATTTCTGAGCGCACTTGCCTTGTTCTTGTTACAGCAGTGCAACCAAAAACTTCCGAACTCTATTCAACATAACACAATTTTGTGTACCCTACTCAAACTTCCTAAGTGAACTGGTTGTTTCGAAGTTCATGTTTCTAACATAAATATATAGACATGTGTACACGTTTCTATTCTTCCCAAACATGTGTGCGCGTCATGGTTTGACGTCTGACAGTCCCGCGGTTAAAAACCGTTTTAACACTTGACGTGGCTCACGAGAAGAAATATTGTGTTATCCGATTGGAGTAGGATGTAGATGAGGATTTAGCCCAGATGAACAACCCGTGTTTGTTTGTTGTGTGCAAACGAACCAGGCATATCTTCCATGTTGTATTGCAAGCATGTAAGAAAACATTTGGGGCCAGATTCAGAGGACAAATCCGTTCCGGTTTCAGTGTTTGTCTGGACAGGTGGATGTCACGTACCTGCATATCTTTCTTCAGTTTAGTTTCACAATGCTTGTGAAATTGAATCGAAATAGTCCGATGTTGATATGTCATTATCCTACAAGACCATTAGCGTACGACTGTCACGGAGAAGCTCAGTGTTAGCACACGTATTTCTCAGGCGTCATCCGTCAGTAGCCAACTCCGGGATCAGCCGCCAACTTCGAGCTAAGATAAACCGTTGATGATTCTCAAGTATCTAATACCCGAGAAAGCTATACACGTCGTACCGTTCTTTAGCCCTCTAAAGGCTTCTAGTGGACAACAAACGTAGAAGGTAATCGTGAGTTAATTCTACTTAGACATCAAATAAAATCTAACCATACACTTTGTACAAATAATGATAGTTACTTAAAGTATTCAGCCATCGTCAGATGGTTGATTGGTCTAGAGAGAAACCATATCAAGTTGTGTACTTTTTCATCCACTATCTTCATACCTGCAACAATTTACGGTTACTATCACAACTATCCAACCATTCCATAGGTTATCCGTAGTACTACCTACAGAAGGTCGATCGTCCTGGATCACATCACGAGCTCGGTATACATGGCAATAGTTAAGTTTCTAGTATCACAGACAAAATTATAGACCGCAGACCGCTGACTGACAAAATATTCACTTTATACTGAAATCTAGTCACAGGCAGATTCACTCAGAAACATGAGTACACCTAACCGAATATGTTTCTTAGAGTTAATGATAGACAGGTTGGCATAGTGAGTGATGGCTTATACTATCTGTCATCCTAGGGTCTACAACATGTTTGCATTTAAGAGGATTTAACCAGAGTCGTTCATCAACAGTGAGCAATTTTTTCGCGATGGCAGATGTTTACTGTCTGCATCTGGCCCCAAATGTTTTCTTACATGCTTGCAATACAACATGGAAGATATGCCTGGTTCGTTTGCATACAACAAACAAACACGGGTTGTTCATCTGGGCTACATTCTCATCGACATCCTGGTCCAATCGGATAACACAATATTTCTTCTCGTGAGCCACGTCAAGTGTTAGAACGGTTTTTAACCGCGGGACTGTCAGACGTCAAACCATGATGTGTAGACATGTTTGGGAAGAATAGAAACATGTGCACAGGTCTGTATACATTTATGGGAAATTAAGCTTGCAAAGGCGTCACGCCAGCAGTTGTTTGAACCTGGGACCCTCATGTGACAGGTGAGCGTTCTGCTAACGAAATCTCGACTGCTGGATGAGCCAGGTTTACTATTCACGTTGTGTACTGTGGGCTGTTTGTTCCATCTGATGAATTTACCACCTCTGGTATACCTATGAGAGAAGCGTATCCTGGCAGACATACCTGTGACACCTCTGCTTCCTATCTGGATTAGCGCCTAATCTCTGAGACAACTTCAAACAGGTCACACACACACACATTGTCGGAGGACATAACACCCATCACAACAGTAGACAGCGTTGTCGATCGTACATGACACATAATGGTATGTGTTGTTCTCGCTCTGGATTGCGATGTGATCCTGTGCACAAGACATGCGACTTTGTCGTTCCGACAAATACTGATCTGAAGCTCAGGCGGTCTTTGCTCTTCTTGACTATCTGAGCGAGTTAGGAATACATCGAAACCAAGTCACATTCTTAGCTGTTCCAACTGGAAGTATTTGAAGAGGGTATATCACAGTAATTATTCTTCATGTTCGTACACCAGTCGAGTGTGACATCCGCAAATGGTATTCAGCGTGACAGAAGATTGACTGATAAGCTTTGTACATCACCGAATCACCAAAGTTTGTGCCCCGTTAAACAATATCTGCTGTTGAAAGTAAAACCTGATGTTCGCACATCCATTGACACTTCATTTCCCGTCTTATGTGACCACCTTTCGCAGCCATGAGTGAACACCGCTGATTATAATCCACTGCCTGAACAAGCGTGACCTCTTTCACTTGAAGGTAACAACAGGTCCCGACAAAGAGGACCGAAATCAGAAGTCGCGTTTCGCTTCCTGTCGCACATTTAAACTCCTAGAAGCGGGTTGTGCCTACGGTGAGTAACAAAATATTTCAACTACATATTTGATTAAGTAATCCATGACAGTCTGTTATCATCCAGTACTCACTTCAAAGTCCAGAAAACTGAGTTCAATTCGTCGGTTTTCCGGTACGCTTATCAGCCAGCTGCACTTGGCATTCGGAGGATAGTCATTTGGGTAGTTCGGACTGGTAAACTCTCCCTGTTCACCGGTTAGCTGGGAACCACAGTATTCTGGTAGAGAAAGAACCGGAAATCGGTAGGAAATAAGTTGTATAGCCGGGCGCAAAACGAGCACGGTTAAGACAAACTCGATTCAACAGATGCGTTCACGCAGAAATAAATGACAAAGCAAACGGCCTGACTCGTTGAAGAGATACACGCCACGATGCACCAAATCAGTGCTCTCTAATATGACTGTGTCGACTAACCGGTAGCCTAGCAATTCGAAGATTAGGTGGTGAACTAGACAGGTAAATTGCTTGACCGTCTAAAGTCAGCGTCCAGATAAGTCACGGTATCAGGTTTTGTGCTGCAATAAATATGACGCCATCACTGTGGATGGTGACTATAGCGAGTCTCTTAATTAGAAGTCAGAAGGTTTGTTGTGGGTTGCCCCAATGAAGTAGGCTTCGACTGGCTGCCTGATAGTCTAGCAAGTGGTCCAGGTTTAAAATGTGGAAAAACAGCACACTTTCAGAAAAGCGTTTTCGCGAGTCGATAATTTAAGTTCTGTCACTTGCCGGAGGTTTAGGACTTGTATTTACAAAGACGGAAAGTCATTCGCAATTGACTGTAGAAGTTACATTCCACTCAGCCTCTTTCCCAAAGAAGCAATACACTAGAGTTTCGCGCTCTTTAAAGTTAATCAGTGGTGTACATCCATGCCACCACCGGGGTTCGAACTCCGACCACAAATTCCTGCGACATTCGAACTCTTACGAGAATGAAGCTTGAATCTACACCTCTTTCAGTTTAAGATATCTCGACATCACTCTCGCGTGTCTGTATTTCGATTTAAGATATCCAAGTGGTTTATTTGGGTTCCAGCGGTGATCAGGATCACATGGCTAGTATGCACATCGGCAGACTGACAGACGCAGAAATTGGTTGGCTCTTACAGAGTGACAGAACACTGGTCGGCGATAAAGAGATATTGATAAGTCAATAACAACTCTTAAGTACATTGAAATGTGCGAGCATTTGCTGGCAGCAACCAAACGCTGACGTTGACTTCGTAGCTGAATGAGCTGTTACTCGTCTGGTGATGGATACACCTGGAGAACTGCCAACTGGTTGTTGATGTGGTGGTGCAAAGCGGACTGCTACCTCGAAGACCGTCATTTATTCCAATGGGCCAGAGAGAAAACATTATCCAACTGGCGCATGCAGGTGTTCACATGGGACAACAGCGCGTTTTCGATCTATTGCGCCGAAGGGAATTTTGGCCTAAGATGATGAAAGATCTGATTGATTTCGTCTGAGCCTGCCCCAACTGTCAACGTAATCGAGAAGCAATGACGACAGCACCATCGACAAAATCCAGCGTAAGGGTTGGTGACATTCGGTTCACATTGGCTTGTTACAGTGACCAAAGTCAAAGGATACCTGCACCTAGCCATCACCACAAGTGGCTTGCACTGACTTACTTACGGCTGCCTTCACACATCTCGTGTGCAATGTAAACCAGAAGGAATAAAACCGGGAGGTGTATGAGTGAAGACTGTGTCCAGCCGGCCAACGCTGATTAGTCAATTGGTAAGCTAGCACACAAAATGAAGCTCCTATCTCTCGGAAACTAGACAGAGAGAGAATGCAATGATAATATCTAAACTGGGAAGGAATATATTGAAAATGTATTCCAGTATGGGAGAACATACTAATGCACTCTGAGCAGAATATGAAAGAAAAACAAACTTCAAGGTTGGGCTGAGAGAAAATAGACGAAATATCCACCATACTGTACACCAACAGAACTGAAGAAAAAGAAACGAAGAAAGTCACAGTCATCCAAGTTTCTGAAAATGGGAGCGGATGATTTGCAAACAACTGTTGTATAACAGGCAGTTTCGTTGTGAGTAGTATACTACTCACAAGTGGTGTATTACCCACAGGCGACATTCAGGAACAAAAGGACAAGCGCCGAACACGACGGACAAGAAGAGACTATCGAAACAGTGTGTACCTGATGTGTGAGAGCTTTCACCAATGCGAATGACCACGTACTGTGACCCAATGTATGTGAGTGCATGTCTGTCGTGCAAATGAGTGTACGCGTTTGTGGTTTAGTTTTTGACATGACATATAAGGAATTTTGCGCGATAAACCAACTTGTTGGCAAAGCGTATTTTGCGGACACAACAACTGGTGCCGTGACGAACGCGAGGATGAAGATTCCCAGGCCACAGCCATTCGAGGATGGAGACGTCCGGACGTTCCTGGAGGACGTGGCCGAAGTGGTCTGAGTCAAGACCGACCGTGGGAAGCTGGCTGCCCCGCGGACGCTGGTGAGGGGCAGGGCGAAGGCGATGGTGGACGCAGCGCGAAGAGGCCCCGCGAAGATGGAGTGGGCCGCTGCGAAGGAGACGCTTGGCCAACAGGTTGGTTTATTGCGCAAAATTCAGTATAGGTCATGTCAAAAAGTAAACCACAAACGCGTACACTCATTTGCACGACAGACATGCACTCACATACATTGGGTGACAGTACGTTGTCATTCGCATTGGTGAAAGTTCTCACACATCATGTACACACTGTTTCGATAGTCTCTTCTTGTCCGTCGTTTTCGGCGCTTGTCCCTTTGTTCCTGAATGTCGCCTGTGGGTAATACACTACTTGTGAGTAGTATACTACTCACAACGAAACTGCCTGTTATACAACACAACGATAGTCATTGGTTGATTTGAATGAGAGAAAAATGGATATATCTGATATAACCGAATTGACTCGAGCGTAATTCTTGTTTGTTGACCGATGGTGTACTATGAGTGCGTTGATGATCCAATAATCCGAAACAGCCAACGCATTCGTAGCCAAACATATCGAAACGCTATATAATCATGTCGTCAGGGCTTATGAAGCCGACTGTTTCATTGCGTACCGCGCGCTTCCGTTCACGGTCCCGCAACTGCTACTCGTTGAACTTCCGGACACTCGTCTGGATCATATTTCCCCGGTCCATCCAGCTCAAAACTAAGTATTTCCAAGGCTTAAAATCAATGTTACAACGCGAACGACTCGCTTGGATAACATGGTGTCTCAGTTGTTGACGACCAGGAGTTCGCTTACGTGATTTCAGTTGTTCGTACAGCATCTGTTCTGGAATACGGTCAACGCTAATCCGACGACCGTGACTTAGCCAAAGAAGTTAAATAAGCGTCAACATGGTTCCCATTCCGTCCATGTCTGCCTGCTACAGTACCTCAGAGCAATATCCGACCACCGAATATCCAAGAGGTGTCTTAGACATTGCAAATGGAAACAGCCCAGATATCCCATGTTCCGTTGGTGTATTGTCCAATTTTCAATGCCGTACAGCAGTATGGCCAACACAACTGAACCGTAGACAAAGAGTTTAGTAGCCGTCTTGAGGCTGTGGTTCTTTCGGACACATCTTTCAAGATGTCGGAAAACATCATTAGCCTTCATCACACGAGGTCGTGACTCGCGGTCCGCGGAGACATCTGTGGACAACTTGTTACCCAAGTAGTTGAAACCTGCTCAGCTGTCGGCGATATCTCCATTGATGCGAGTGTCAGGCGCAGGCGCAGGAACAGCACCTCCACCCGGGTTGATATCCAATCCAAATTTGGATGCCTCAGTAGTGAAAGCCGGTCGCTGAAGTTCATATTTAATGTGTGCGAACAGCGCGTTTTCAACTGCGGACAGAAGCATGTGCACCGTTGAGGTGTGTGACCGGGTTGAGGTTTCGAAAAGTCGAGCATTCAGTAGGCGCCTGTCGGTCCAGTACAAAACCTGAACACCGTCTTCCTTTGAGTCCTGAAAAAAACTGTTACCATGGCAGTCAGACATGAAGTAAGTAGGGCCGGGGCTAGGACACAACCCCGCTTCACGTCAGTGACAATGGTAAAGTCATCCGAGGTCGATCCACACGATTGTACCTTCGCCCTCATGCTCTCATGCAACATTATAATCGAGTTGACGAATTTACCTGGACATCCGAATTTACAAAATCCAGTTCACAACACCTCGTGGCTCACTGAATCAAAGGCTTCGGTGAAGTCTACGAAGAGAGCATACGGCGACTGGTTGCCTTTCCGGAAATCCTGTAACTGTCTAACAGCAAACCTCAGATCGATCTTACTGCAACTTGCCAGGAATCCACGCTGCTCCTCTGGAACACTGACCTCGCACACACAAATACACAACCGCAGCAACATTGATCACCAGCAACGACCACTCTGGACTAGTTATATAAAAGCTCAGGAGTCGTACACCTGTGAAGTCAGCACGCTCACATAAGATCAGTACTACCATAGAGACAAATACGTCACAACAACAACAGACTAGGCAAGAACAAACACCAAGTCAAAACAAAACATCACACTGGAATCATTCCCAACGAACCGAGCTGTATTTTTTCCCAGTTGCTCCCCTTTGCTTATTCTGACATGGTTAGCCCTGAAAGGGCCGGTGTCCTAGTCAACATGGCCCGGCAGATCAACACAACACACCAGCCTGACCACCACGCCAAGGTAGCAGAAAAGGTCAGGAAACCAGCGTAATGCAGCAAGCCCCGCAATCATAGGGCATAGACAATTTTTGTTCACTCCCAATGATCCCAAATGGAAATCGCTGCGTAGTTGTAGTGATCAACCATTTTACACGATAGGTGGAAACCATTCCCACAACGGATCAAACGAGCAAAACGGTTGTACACGCCTTCATTAACAACGTCCCGGCTTGCCTCGAAATACCGCACAGGTTCCTCACAGACCAGAGCCCACGTTTTTAAGGGTGGCAAATTCAGATGTTGAAGAACTAGGGGATTCAGCTCCGGGGGACATCGCAGTACTACACACAAACGAACGGGTTGATGAAGCGGTTCAGTTGTACAGTGAAATAATGGCTGAACAGTAGAAGCAATGGCCAGACCTCCTGTTTGGACACCGCACAACGAAACATGCAACAGCACAGTTCACTGTTTGATTTTATGTAACGGGAGAGCGCCAGTGATTTTCTTGGATACCTGTGTGTTCAGAGACGGAGGGATAAGTATAACCACAAGAACGACGACACCTGGAACACCGTGCTCTTAAACGGACAACAAAAACACGGCGCCGAAATAAGAAAAGATATGAAATGGGGCACAACACAAAAATGTTGTCCGTTCAAGATCGGAGGCCATTTGAAAGTAAGAGATTGCGATCGACTAAAGATATCTGGTCTCGGGGCTTACAAAGTTAAAAGAAGATAGAACGGACAATTTACTGTCACGAACAGCAAGAATGCGAGCTTTCAGATAAACTAAGGTCCGCGTGGGCGATGGGTCAGTGGTGTACGCCTGACACCTGGGCACAAATAGGGTAAGTCCCTTGAAGAAGGGGCGAGTGTCGGGGATGACCGTATCGGAGGTGTCATTATTCCAACACAGTGGAATATCTCAACGCGACTGGGAGATATGGCCAGAGTCCAGAGCAAGTAGATTGCGGATAACACAGGCGACCGGACTAGCCATCACTCCACATAATCGGGCAGGAAACAGCATGTAAAAATCCCCCGACAGAAAGCGTCCGCCACACACACATAGTAGGCGGAAGTGCACATGACGTGTAATCGGAAACATTCGCTATGTTGTGGATTGTAATTCCGGTTCATAAACGCGAGCGCACGCATGCGAGTTGAACACTAGGGATCTTCCCTTATCGAGCGACTTTTTACCGCAATATTGCCTACAACCGACTCGACGGCCAGTACAAACACGGTTCAGGGAAAAAACCTTACCACTCCCAGATAAAAAAGCACTTTCCACCTCTTTCCACTGTTCCACCAAGTGGTGCTCACGGTCTTTGTACAAGCTTCCAGCCAGTTTGCATTTCCTTTCTCGACGGTCGTCACCATATTCAGAGCCAGGTGAAATCGAGCGAAGATTGTCCAGGAAGTTTGCCGACGTAACAGAAATCCAGATCTGTCTCAACTGAACAGCTACCTCAGGGCATACCTCTTTATAGCATGCTTTCATAGCTACGGCTATTTGTTCCCAGTGTTCGTTAGGTTCTATCACCTGAATCGAACTAGTCAATCTGTCCACCAGTACTTCATGGCAAGCGTTCTTTACACTCTCCTAGCTCGAATGCCATTTAAGCGTATTGCATTTACAAGCACATTGTCCTCTGAATAACTTACGAAACAAAGCGGGCACGCACAACAGCATGATCCAAGTCGAGGTGGCTTCTCCAAAATGCTCGACAGTCTTTAACAGAATGACGCTACCCGTAACTGACTGCTGTTGAGAAGCACAGGAAGGTCTCCACGTAACACAATGCTTCTTCCTGTGTGGAAACCCAGTGCTCGAAATATAGAGACCATGAGCAGCAATCTTTTGCCATTGTCAATATGTTGTGCCTGGATACCAAACGTATTCGCCAGCCGCTTATCCTCTGGAGAAAGACGACCAAGTTGTTCATGTAAATCACTCGTTATTACGGTGATGTCAAAGTGTTCAGTCTGCTTCAGAAGGTCAACAAGGGCTTCGTAGAGTACATGTTTCGCAGCTTCCGAGCAGCTGTCCGTTGGAGCGTACGCCGAACTAATAAATACACGACGCTTTTCTAATTTGCGTTGACAGACTTTAACCGATGTATTGAGTCTGACAGCGCACAAGCGACTGTTCATTGGGATCCAATTTAGTAAAAATTGTTCTTCTCTGGAACTCAGTGCGATTCCCACTCCAGCTTGACTGCGGGATTCGGCTCCGGCGTCTCCAGAAACCCTCAAAGAGAAGCGCTTGAATCGACAGTTATCTACAGGTGAACTCAAGCGGATAACGGTGCTAGAATGGTAGGCTCGCGTCTCTGACACACAGCACAAACCACGCTACAGACTTGGGAGAGTATTTGCCAGAGTAGTATGCTGACCAACTTGTCGTGGAGTGCGGACAATGAACGCGCTTACGTTTGCCAGTTGTTTTGGTTTTAGAAAACAAATATCACTTGAAGGCACCTAGTAGACAGAAAACTTGGGGGATAAAACAGGAAAAGAAAGTCTTAATGGTTGAATAATGTCACTGTCAGGAGAACCATAACCACTGATGGCGGTGTTCCGCAAGGATCAATCTTAGGATCTCCGTTATTCAACTTTTCCGTTCTTGAACTACCCAGTGTAGTCAAATCGCCGATGTTGCTCTGCATCGATGACTCAAAGTTCTGGCGAATTATAGATTACCCGGAAGATGTGACACTATAAAACGATTTGAAGTACTTAAATCAGTGGTCCACAGAAAACAACTTCCCGTTCAATATCAACAAGTGTAAAGTCATGTACGTTCACCATCAGAATTGCACTGGGCATTACCTTGGCAACGCAAACTGTTCGTGTCAGCATGCGGAAGAAAGTTAGAGACCATAGTGGCAGACAGTTAAAGTTTGTCTACAAATTGCGCTGCCGTGAATAAAATAACACAAATAACCCTGAACCTTCTGGGGAAAATGTGTGAAACCCTCCACCCTGAAGTGTTTCTCACTACGTTTGCTCCCATAATCCACCCACACCTGAAAACTAACAAGCAAGGATGTAGCACTCATTAAAAGTGTTCGGAGACTGGCCAGTAGAAGAATTATAGGCCTCGGGAAAATCCCCTACCCGAAAGGACTGTCAGAAATGGGTCAATTCTCAATGAATTACAGACATCTCAGGGGAGACCTAATTAATACCTACAAAATACTCCACACCCCGGGTCATCCACTAGCACACTTCCTCCCACTAAATAAAGATGGACGTTCAGGAGGCCACTCGCAGAAATTGAGTAGTGGAACAGGTAGGTGAAGTTGTAAACAGAACTGTCTCACAGCTAGGGTCTGTTCACATTGGAACACATTGCCCAACTTTGTGGTCACGGCTGAATTGGTTGAGAGTTTTAAAATATTACTCGATCGGCACATGTGTGAGAGAAAACCGGCACTACAAGTTTCCTGACTGTTATAGTAGTTCGATCTCACAGGTCATCAACTGTGTATGTTGATT
Organism: Paragonimus westermani; assembly: GCA_008508345.1. Lineage (NCBI taxonomy): Eukaryota > Metazoa > Platyhelminthes > Trematoda > Plagiorchiida > Troglotrematidae > Paragonimus > Paragonimus westermani. The sequence goes on along the minus strand of QNGE01002290.1, from coordinate 41,327 downwards.
CGATGTGTTTCAGTATTCGCTCCTGAATTGATTGCAGTCAGCAGCTTCATTAAATTTATCTCTTATTCAGTTCCATTCAGTTTTTCTGTATATACCTACAGACCGTCCAATACAATTCGTTAACGACCAACACAGAGACAGGAATACACAAGCAAATATCTTTCTCATTCCTATAACGACCTATGAACCTATCAACTGTGAAAAATGAATCTGCTGTATGCCCAAATGATTGTGCCTCACTATCTAAACACTCTTACGCGATCATTAATGATATAGGTAACCTTATGAGTGCATTTGCTTTTCGTCTGACTGCTCCCTTTTGGCCTGTCTCATGTGGTCGTGCCTGAAAGGACTAAAATCCTAGTCAATATGGCCATCTGGATAGATGTAGTGTGCAATCTGATCATCACGTCAAGGTAGTAGAATGGGACCAAATGCATGAATTTAGCGTCATTTTGGACAATGACATCCTGTGCATTTGTTAGGCGTGCAGTGTTTTTCGCAAAAGCCATTATGAGATACAGCAATGCAGCCGGTGATGAGTCCGATTTTTCAGCGAATACTTGTCGGAAAGTTTCAGTATAACGGAGCGAATAGATGATGTGCATTCAGCAGTTGGTTTATATTGTGTTTTATTCGGTTGGTTCACCACAAGATACATTATAGTGTTTAGTTAATCGTTTGTTTTAGTAAACCGTAATACCGGAATGCGGCTGAGTGTTGTAGACTTCTTTTTAATTTTGCCAACTGACGATATTTCAGTGTTATACAGATATGCTTTTGCATCACTATTCATAATATTGTTAAATATGATCAGAATGTTTGTCCTCTCCCTACAAATTTGTGCACACCGGTCTGCTCTTCTGTCTGTTTGTGCGGCCGCTTGACGATACTGCACGAATCCTCTACTCAGTTGTTTTTCAGCTCTGTTGTACTACGAACACCATCGGAGCTCCGATCATGCTTCAGCGGTACGAAGTGACTGTGACGAAAATCCACTCGATTCACCGCTAATCCAAACCCTGACACAATAGATTTAACAAAAGACAGATCCAAAACTCGAATTAAGATACCACATCAGGATTGGACGAACCGCTTCATTGTTACATCTTGCGTTATTGACCAAGTTAATGGTGAGTATTAAGGGATTTTGGCTTTCATATGAATTGAACATCACCCACAAGTGATTGCGGAACTCGCATTCCAATAGACTTTCCAGTTGGCCTCCTTTAAAAAAAATCACTAAACTCGAGTTTCTCTTTCATTAGAGGTTATCAGCAGTGTATATGGTTCCCAGAGCTAGGACTAGAACTTTGCCCATGGTTCCATGAAGTAACCGTATTGAACATTGCGCCAATGATCTCACATTAAGAACGACTGACTATCATATGTGAATGCTCAACCACTTTCGCCCGGTCGTCTCGAGAGGACACGCGATAGCTGCCCTGTTTACTTCAATCGATGATCCCTTGGCTGGGACTTCTTTCCAATTTGAAATCACAGAACTCGCAGAAATCTAACAACAGCGAAACTCCAGTCTAGTGATTCTTTTCAAAATTAGCCGTTCTTCATTTTATGTTGTACCAATCAGCTTAAAGTTCGTGATTTTCCATGTGCTACTACGATCATGATATACACCCATAAATGAAGGTTCTTGCCACATGAATAACAACTGCTTACTGTAACTAGCCCGAGGTCTTTGCTTTATTAATTATAGGAGAGGTTTCAATTCGAGGACGATTTCTGGAGGCTATTCGGAGTCCCTATTTCGGGATACTACAGTAGATCCACAACACCCTTGCTTTTCGGACACTGGTAAGTTGGAATATTTTGGTGGTCATTCTGAATAGTTGTGAACACATTCTGTGAGTCAGATTCCTTGATTAACTTAACTTGTTTGAACTCTGTAAATTTTCTGTTGTGTTCGTTCATTTTTGTTGTCATTGTAAACCTAGTGAGGTATACCTGTATTTATTTAGACTAGTCAATAGCTCGTACCTGATCATTACAGTCCGGTTAGTCAAACTCGCATAGCAAACTCTCTTGTTCAAAGGATTGCTAGTCACCGGATGTTCAAACCGTGCGCTCAGTTGAACAAAAAGTGGTCAGCGTAAATTTGCTCCGTAATGGACCGATTTTCCCCTTCGTACACCAGTACCAAGTTGGTCCACATTCGGTGGAATACGGTGGAATACACGGATGAAGGTTGTGTGTAACAGCAAATAAGAAAAGCTGGCCTGATGAATGATTGAAATTCACGAGAGGTCACGTGAGTGTTTGGCACTGAGAGTGGTAAACAACATCAAGTGTTGAAATTTGGACTGAGTTAGTCAACTATGCATAGCTTTAAGTTCATAGGTTTGTACAACAGGAATATCAAAGAGTTATGCGTCCAAGGGACGGAATTTACTTGTGGTTACACACACA